>CM060319.1:75271216-75283716 GCA_030674155.1 Stramonita haemastoma
GTCATCTGTTCCCACTGGCACACGATGGCCTACTCTTACGAAAAGCGGAACAGGATTTAACGTGTGTGCAAGATGTTCTGCGTGCGTACACACGAGGCCTCGGTTTTTAGTTTATCCGAAGAACTCTTGGGGAGAGTGGAGTCAGCACTGACGTTAACTTCAGGAGAAAAATCTCCTCGACCGGGACTCGAACCCGGGTCGTCAAATTGCCAGCGCAATGTTCTGACCACTAGGCTATCCCGTCCCCCAGTGTGTGTGTGTGTGTGTGTGTGTGTGTGTGTGTGTGTGTGGTGTGTGTGTGTGTGTGTGTGTGTGTGTGTGTGTGTGTGATTTTGTGTTTATTTTGTATTTTATTTTGTTTTATTTCGAGAATAATGGAATACGCACTCAAGTTCTATTTTTCTTTTATATCCGGTCCCCCTGTGTGTGCCGTTTTGTTAATTTTGTCGTCCGGTCCCTCCGGCATACAATGGCCTATTTTTTCGAAAAGTGGAGCAGGTTTTAACATGTGCGCAAGATGTTCTGCGTGCGTTCACACACGGGACCTCGGGTGTATGGTCTCATCCGATTGACTTGGGGGCGGGAGGGGGGTGGGGGGGAGTGGCACCTGTGTTAACACCAAGAAGAAAAGTTCCCCTTGTCAAGTCAAGTCAAAAACACTTAAATCATCCCCTGAACGAAAATTACAATACTGACAGGTATTTTGATACGAATCATAAACAAAAGACACAAGACAGCTACATTTCATATTTGTTCAAACATTCTATGATACTTGGTAGCTTCAAATAAAAAATACCACAGACATTCATGTACGCGCGTGCGTGTGCACGCACACACCAATGTATGAATGTATACATTATTTACGCATGTACGCACGCACTTGCACACACGCGCATATATGCATGCACACACACACATGCACACACACACGTCACACACACACACACTCGCGCACGCACGCGCGCGCGCGCGCGCGCGCGCACACACACACACACACACACACACACACACACACACACACACACGATAAATGCAATGTTTTATAAAAACCATTGGCTAGAAAAGACATATGAACCTATAAACAACTAAAACAAACCCCATTAAAGCCAAAAATGAGACGTACTTATTTTATGAGCACATGTGCACGTATATATTCATGAGACAGTGCCAAAAGGTCGTTGTGGCAGACCCTAGTGTGTTTGATAAGAAAAATAAACTACTTAGAATTTTTTTTCTCTAGTTGGTTGTGTAATTCTGTTAACTCCAGGGGAAAAATCCCCTTGATCAGGAATCGAACCCGGGTCGTCAAATTGCGAGCGTATTTTTCTGACCACTAGGCTCTGTGTGTGTGTGTGTGTGTGTGTGTGTGTGTGTGTGTGTGTGTGTGTGTGTGTGTGTGTGGTGTGGTGTGTGTGTGTGTGTGTGTTGGGTTGGTGGTTTTTTTAGGTTGTTGCTTGTTTATTACTTGTTCGCGCGCATGTGTGTGGGTGTGCGCGCGCGTGCACGTGCGCGCGTGTATGTGTGTTTCGGGTTGGTGGGGTTTTTTTGTGCTTTTTTTTTCTTTTTACTTGTTTTGTATCACGATGTTATCCCTGATAATGGGGGGGACTGGATGTAAAAAAAAACGTAGACTAATGTTTATTCATTATCCTCGAAATAAAAGAAATTGATTTCGTTTGACTGTTAAATCAAAATTACTTGTTTATGTTTTCTTGAAATTATTAGTGCCTTCTCAAGACAAGGGCTCGATAAAAAAAAATGTTAATAAATATCTGTATCCCTTGGGAATAAAGATTATCAATCAATCAATCAATCAATCAATCAATCAATCAATCAATCAATCAATCAATCTCTCTCTCTCTCCTCTCTCTCTCTCTCTCTCTCTCTCTCCTCTCTCTCTCTCTCCTCTCTCTCTCTCTCTCTCTCTCTCTCTCTCTCTCTCTCTCTCTCTCTCTCTCATTTTCTTCTTGTTTTAAAAATCTTGTTCTTCTTGTTCTTGTGCTTTTTGTGCTCCTTCTTCTTGTTCTTCTTGCTCTTCTTGTTGTTGTTCACAGTTGTTGTTGTTGTTGTTGTTGTTGTTGTTGTTGTTGTTGTTCTTCTTCTTCTTCTTCTTCTTCTTCTTCTTCTTCTTCTTCTTCTTCTTCTTCTCGCAATTCTTCTTCGCATTTCTTCGCAATTCTTCTTCGCATTTCTTCGCAATTCTTCTTCTTCGCTATTATTCCTCTTCAGAGTCTTCTTCGCAATTCTTCTTCTTTGCAATTCTTCTTTGCAATTCTTCCTCCTCTTCGCAAATCTTCTTCTTTGCAATTCTTCTTCTCTTCCTCACAACTCTTCTTCTTCTTCTTCTTCTTCTTCTTCTTCTTCTTCTTCTTCTTCTTCTTCTTCTTTCTTCTTCTTCTTCTTCTTCTTCACAATTCTTCTTCTTCACAATTCTTCTTCTTCGCAATTCTTCTTCTTCGCAATTCTTCTTCTTTGTAATTCTTCTTCTTTTTCGCAATTCTTCTTCTTTTTCGCAATTCTTCTTCTTCTTCTTCCTCTTCTTCTTCGCAATTTTTCTACTCGGCAATTCTTCGTCTTCGCAATTCTTTGTCTTCGCAATTCTCCTTTGCAATTCTTCGTAATGCTCCGCACTTATTCACGATTCTTCTTCGTAGTTCTTGTTCGCATTTCTTCTTCTTCTTCTTCTTCTTCTTCTTCTTCTTCTTCTTCTTCTTCTTCTTCTTCTTCTTCTTCTTTTCTTCTTCTTCTTCTTCTTCGCAAATTGAATCTTTGCAATTCTTCTTCTTCTTCTTCTCTTCTTCTTCTTCTTCTTCTTCTTCTTCTTCTTCTTCTTCTTCTTCTTCTTCTTTTTTCTTCTTCTTCTTCTTCTTCGCAAATTGAATCTTTGCAATTCTTCTTCTTCTTCTTCTTCGCAAATTGAATCTTTGCAATTCTTCTTCTTCTTCTTCTTCGCAAATTAAATCTTTGCAATTCTTCTTCTTCACAATTCTTCTTCTTCTTCTTCTTACTTCTCCTTCTTTGCGGTTCTTCTTTTTCTTCCTCCTCCTCTCCTCCTCCTCCTCTCCTCCTCCTCCTCCTCCTCCTCCTCCTCCTTCTTCTTCTTCTTCTTCTTCTCTCTTCTTCTTCTTCTTCTTCTTCTTCTTCTTCTTCTTCTTCTTCTTCTTCTTCGCAATTCTTCTTCTTCTTCGCAATTCTTCTTTGCAACTCGAATTTTTCAAATTCATCTTCGCAGTTCTTCTTCTTCACAATTCTTCTTCTCTTCGTCTTTTTCTTTTTCTTCTTTGCGACTCTCTTCTTCTTCTTCTTCTTCTTCTTCTTCTTCTTCTTCTTCTTCTTCTTCTTCTTCTTCTTCTTCTTCTTCTTCTTCTTCTTCTTCTTTCTTAATTTCCAACCGTTACCATCTATGATCTTTCCTCACCCTGTTTTCCTGTTTTCTATCATTTCATTGTTATTTAATTTCTTGTTAACTGTCCTGGCTAGGGCTTTGAGGTTTACTAACGGTGAGGTTTTTTTTGGTATGCAACTGTTTTTGCCTGTCATGTAGGTAGCCACTTTCTAACAGTAACATCAGGGATCATGTCTAAACTTAGCAGTTTGAATCATTTTTTTTCGTGTTCGTCATCTGTTAAATTTAATACGTTTTTGTAAATTTGTTGAAGAAGTGGCAACAGTCAGTGGGCTGATTAGAATTGAGTTCATTTTGCGTTTGTACAGGTTTCCTGTGCTCCGTTTGTACAGGTTTCCTGTACTCCGTTTCTTCAAGTTTCCTGTGTCTGTTTACAAGTAGAAGTTTCCCGTGTCTGTTTGTACAGGTTTCCTGTGCTCCGTTTGTACAGGTTTCCTGTACTCCGTTTCTTCAAGTTCTCCTGTGTCTGTTTACAAGTAGAAGTTTCCCGTGTCTGTTTGTACAAGGTTCCTGTTCTCCGTTTGTTCAAGTTTCCCTGTGTGAGCTCTTTTACTTAAATGATCATTTCTGGATCTGACTCATGAACTTTCCCGGTACAGTTCGGGAAGAACCTTGTTGTGCAGGCTGTAGAGTAGAGGCCAGTGTTTATTGGAGGACTAACTATCATTTGACTCCCTGAATTCTGTTTGGTCATGTTGCAGGTACTAGGATTTGCACCAGTAGGCGGAGGTTGTGTCTCCATTGGCCACACGTCCCTTCACCACACCACAGATGTAGGCGGGGCTCTGCCGAGGTAGGGAAAGTGGCAAAGTGGCGAGCCCATGGGTCTGTTAATTTCATCCAACCCTGATGGGGCCTCAGCTCCAAGAGGGGGCAGCATTGACAGACTACACAGTCTTGACTTTCTTCCAACCCTGATGGGGCCTCAGCTCCAAGAGGGGGCAGCATTGACAGACTACACAGTCTTGACTTTCTTCCAACCCTGATGGGGCCTCAGCTCCAAGAGGGGGCAGCATTGACAGACTACACAGTCTTTACTTTCTCAGGGACTGAAGGAGACAGATGCTGACAGGCAGGCGCAGTGCAGGCAGGGAGAGACAGACACTTGCCTACCCAGGCTACAGCAGAGTATAGCCTAGCCCTGCATAGCCTAGTATATTATATATATATATAGAGAGAGAGACAGCAGAGTATAACCTAGACCTGCATAGCCTAGTATAATTATAAAGATGTAGTGTTCACAGCTAGCACCATACCAGTCTGACCCTCACTACACCCGCAGATGCCATCAGCAATAACAACAACGACAGTGGTGTAATGATCATGACAGTCAGCTATCAACAACAACAACAACAGTGGTGTATGGATTATTACAGTCTACTCTGAGTCAGCTATCAACAACAACAACAACAACAACAACAACAACAACAGTGGTGTATGGATTACCACAGTCAGCAACAACAAGAACATCAGCAGTGTGCTGTGGATGGTCAGTGTGATGATGAGGACAGCAGACAGACAGGACTCAGGCTTGTGCTGTGGCCAGTGCAGACAGTGTGATGGTGACCACAGACAGACAGAAAGCAGCAGAACTGACCATGTGAGGACAGGCCATCATGGGGAGAGGTTTCCCCCACATCAGGTAAGGGGAGAGAGAGAGAGAGAGAGAGAGAGAGAGAGAGAGAGAGAGAGAGAGAGAGAGAGAGAGAGAGAGATTTTTTTCAAGAAAGGCCATGGCCCCATTTCAAGGGGTCTGTTAAAAGTTAGTTAAAGTCTGTCCCGAGCCTAAGGCTCATCAGGCCGGTGCTTATCCCGGTTTTTGTGGCGTTAAGCGACTGAGAGTCATAGACTCCCCCCTGGATAGGACGCCAGTCTATCGCAGGGTTAACCCCCAACACAAGGTTGGTACCCCTTTTATACCTGGGTGGGGTGAGAAAATAGCCGTAAAGTGCCATTTCCAAGGGCACAACGCCATTGCCGAAAGCTTGTATCGAACCGGCAACCTTTAGATTACGAGTCCAACACCCTAACCACTAGACTACGGCGGCGGCTTCAAGGGGTGTACATCGCTGGTGTTGGTTGTACACTTGTTGTACACTTAGTATTAGCAGACCAACTAAGAATTTTCCCTGTGACTTGGAGTGTGACGGGAAACCAGTTTGCATACACACTCTCACTATCATAGTGAACAATATTCGCGTGGGAAACAATAAATCTGTGCCCCCTGCCTGGGAGACCTGGTAATCGATTAAGTTACGCAACACTCTTGGAACTGGACGATTTTGACACTTTTAGTTTACCTTAGATAAGTCTGGCACTAGCCCCCCCCCCCCCCCCCCCCCCCCCTGCCACTCTGACCCACCTGCATGGTGGGTTACACTTTTCCACTCCTCCCCCCCCCCCCCTCCAACGTAAAAGAACTTAATGACGTTAACTTTGTACACTTCTTTTATTTATTTGTTCTTTTGTCGTGGATTGATACTATGAATTTAAACATTAGGAGCCCTGTTTGTCATAAAATCGTAAAAACAAACAAACAAACAAATAAAACTTCAAAATATTTTAAATTGAAGAGGCCTAACTGGGTAGCATTTTTTTGTGTGAGCACCATAGCGGACTTTATGCATATGGCGATGCTACTGGTGCGAAGTACGATTAGATGAAGTGATGAACACCACAACTGAAAGTTAGCGTACACTACTTCATGCATAATTTTGACAGTCCGAATTCATTTAAATAATTCATCGCCATATTCTAGGATCAGATAAACGCTGATCTACTCTTCTGACAGTCAATGGCACAGCAAAGCATGTCTTAGGTCTCACTGACTGTTAGTTTAATCCTTGCAACCCCTCCCTCCCTCCTTCGCCCCCCACATGTCCCCCATCCATTGCAATATTGTTTTAATCAGTCACCATTTCACCATTTTCGTATAAGATTTTTGCAAACAGTATTTTAAACTTTAGCAGACAATGCCGTACTTCTCACAATAGCTTTCTGTCATTCACCATTGTCTTGTTTGTGTGAGTGTCGGGCACTGCCCACATATATAATATGAAATACATACACACCCTCACACACACACACGCACCTGCACGTGTGCTTGCACAGAACACACATATTCAACATGTGTAGTATGTACACACAGTGCACACACCCATGCACACACCCATGCACGCACACACGCAAACACACATGTAGACACACACGGCGCGCATGCACGCACGCGCCAACGCATGCAAGCTATACACACACACACACATACACACACTCAAACACACACACACACGCACACACACACACACACTCACACACGCGCGCGCCACACACACACACGCGCACACGCACACACACACACGCGCACACACGTACACGCACACACACACACACACTCACACACACACACACACACACACACAAAGTGGACAAGTGGAAGGAGGAGGTGGAGGTGATGATGTGTGTATACAATGGTGCCTGTCTGTCCACACACACACCCCCACCCACTGTCCACCCCCCCACCCCCTTCCCCCCACCCCTTCTTCACCATCCCTCTCTACTGTATAAACAAGGCCACCTGCCATCCCCCCACCACCCACACCCATCCCATACTGATGGAGAACCAGAATAGTATGGTGGTGTTTAATATCAGGCACTTTACTTGGCATCTTCTCTGACAGGGGGAGAGGAAAGGGGGGGGGGAGGGGGTATTGGTTTTGCAGAAGAGCCTGGGAAGAGGGAGGGGAGGGGGGGGGGAGGGCTATGTAGGAGGGAGCTGGGGGGGTAGGCCAGGGTGGGAAACAGACCAGCATTATTCTGTACAGGGAACCAGAGATTTAACACGAAATAGGAGAACTGGGGATAGTTATCTGCTCTACTGTTAGTACAGGAAAACTGTGATATGACCTCAAAAAAATTGCAAGAGAATTTTTTTTTTCACCGGTGTGTTCAGACATGTATTATCTAATAGTAATCAAGAATCGAGAAAAATCTACCGTCAAATAGCTCAACAAGAAAATAAAAAAGAAAATAATTAAACTCAAAATAGCACGACTGTGGCACCATACAAAATCCTCGCCGCATACTGCTGCCCGGCGGCTATCATCGCCTGGAATAAACAATTAAACAGCAGGCCCCTCCTCTAGTTCCAGAACAGAGTGGAACCTGTTGCACTCGCCTGCTTACTCTGCTATATGCTCACACTAGGCTACACGTTGTTTCCGTACAGTGCTTTCACAGACGTGTACACGTTCGTTCTGTGTTAGCAGTGTGGATTTTAAAGTGTATTTCTTAGGAACGACCCTTTGTTAACATAAGTAATCAGAAAGTGTAGTTTAATGATATGAAAGAATGCGAAACAATAATACCAATACTGACAGACAAGATTTAAAAAGTAGAAGATGCATCCATGAGGTTATTAGAGACAGGTTCCACCAACACTATATTCCGTGTGTAGGGGAAACTATGGCAACCTGTTTGAGTCAAAACAAGGGTTCCAAAAGTTTACAGAAAATCTAACCATTTTGCAGGCTTTCCAAAAGGATTGCAATGGAGAGCGACATACACTTGTGTGTGATTTGCAAACAGCAATGCAATGCTGATACTGCATTCTTCACTTTAACTGATAAAGGGGTGAAAGGCGAGTTTAATTCAAATTTAACTTCTGATATTGCTGTTGGCTAATAGTGACAAACAGAAAAAAGATTGCTTTGTTGGTCTTGAGAGAGAGAGAGAGAGAGAGAGAGAGAGAGAGAGAGAGAGAGAGAGAGAGAGAGAGAGAGAGAGAGAGAGAGATTTATTCTTTTATATTGAGGATAATGGAATAAGTACTCTTGGGCTTTTTTACATCCAGTCCCCGAGTATATGTAGTTTTGTAAATGTCATCTGTTCCCACTGGCACACAATGGCCTACTCTTACGAAAAGCGGAACAGGATTTAACGTGTGCGTAAGATGTTCTGCGTGCATTCGCATACGGGCCTCGGTTTTAAAGTGTTATCCGAAGGACTTTTGGGGAGAGTGGAGTCAGCACTGATGTTAACTCCAGGAGAAAAATCTCCTCCACCGGACTCGAACCTGGGTCGTCAAATTGCCAGCGCAATGTTCTGACCACTATTCCGTCCAGAGAGAGAGAGAGAGAGAGAGAGAGAGAGAGAGAGAGAGAGAGAGAGAGAGAGAGAGAGAGAGAGAGAAACTTAAAACTTTGAAACTTTGATTAAGGGACAAGAATAAGCACCCGTAATGGCTTTTTTATATCCAGCCCTCAATCACAGAAATTTATAACAATGAAAACAAATTAACAGCGAATTTATGAAAACACACACACAAAAACAGAAAAATAACAAGAACAATGGTTGTAACATCATAGAAATGCATGTCAAAATGGAGATCTTGTTTTAAAAAAATATGAAGGAAATGAGCACATAAAAAAAGAAAAAAAATCAGAGAGAAAAATTGAAGAAGAATTTGTATTGGGTATGGAGAAAGAGAAGAATAAAAACAAAACAAAAAAATAAATAAAGAAAAAGAAAAAGAAGAAAGAAAAAAAAAGAGAGAGGGAGAGAGAGAAGCAAGGGAGTGGGTGTGGGGAGGCAGACAGGTAGGCAGGCAGCCAAGAGAGAGAGAGAGAGAGAGAGAGAGAGAGAGAGAGAGAGAGAGAGAGAGAGAGAGAGAGAGAGAGAGAGAGAGAGAGATGCAAATCTTCTGAATCCCAGCGCTTGTCATGACTACTATCAATGCCAGCGTGTGCTGACATGAATGAAGCTATGCAGACTTTCACTGGTGTGTCATTCGTGACAAGTGAACAACGCAAAGATACGACTACTGCCAGAAAGAAGAAAGATGAACAAGATTTGATGACTATGCTCACATTTTTGCAAGAAAGGGACCCATTTGCTGAAGGACCTGATCTGAAAAATATCTGCAGAGGTGCCATTGCTGATCCATCTATAAATGCACACAGAGCACAGGAGATTGGGAGCACTATCTTGGAAAAGATGGAAGGTCAGAAAGTGACAGAGTACAGTTTCAAAAGATCAGATCAAGTTATTGCAATGGCATCCAAAAATATGGTCAAGATTGATGATGACGTGGTCAGTGTGGATCCACAGCTGTTGTTCCAACGACTTGTTTCTGCAGCAGGCAACATGTATGAAGATAAAAGTGAAGTCTTCAAATATGAGCTGTCAAGCTACCCATCATCTCTCTTTGAGTCACCCACTTTTCTTCAGCAAGGGAACAAAGCAATCCTTGCAGTTGAACTATGGAAATTGACATTGGAAAATATGCCAAAGCTGATGCCTACTGACGAGGTGCATATTGTCCTGGATGGTGGAGCACTCTTACAAAAGATACCTTGGTCACGTGGGTCCACATACGCATCCATCATCGAAACGTACGTCCGACACGTAAAACAGAGATATGGGAATCCAACTGTAGTGTTCGATGGATATTCATCTGGACCCTCAACCAAAGATGTCACACATATGCGAAGATCAAAAGGGAAATCATCCACTGACATCCATTTTACACCTGACATGACTCTTCAGATTACGAAAGACCTGTTTCTTGCCAATCCCGAAACATGCAACGCTTTATTGATCTGCTCAGCTGTGAGCTGCAGAACAATATGTGCATGGCCACATGTTGTGAAGGTGATGCTGATTGCATGATAGTTGCTGAAGCCTTGGAATGCGCAAAAAGCAAGGTCACTGTTGTTGTTGGGGATGACACTGATCTCTTGATTCTCTTGATTCACCATGCCAGTAGAGATGCTAAGGATATATTTCTGCAACAAAGTAAAAAGGTCAGAGAAAAACCCAGCAAATGCTGGAACATCAAGCATATGCAACTG
The DNA here is from genome assembly GCA_030674155.1 of Stramonita haemastoma. Taxonomy (NCBI): domain Eukaryota; kingdom Metazoa; phylum Mollusca; class Gastropoda; order Neogastropoda; family Muricidae; genus Stramonita; species Stramonita haemastoma. The sequence goes on from CM060319.1 coordinate 75,281,471, forward strand.
TCTCTTGGCAAATTGTGCCACATTCTGCCAGTCATCCATGCAGCGACAGGATGTGACACAACCTCTCGTGCTTTTGGTATTGGGAAACGAACAGGCCTGCGGAAATTTCAGAATTTAGAACATTTGTGCAAGCTGGCTGAGGTGTTCATGGAAGACAAAGAACATGAAGTTGCTGATGCTGGTCAACAGATTCTGATGTGTCTCTACGATGGAAAGTCTGGGTCTACTCTTGACAGTCTCAGATACCAATGCTTTTGCTCGAAAGTGGCAGTGGGAACAACGTTTCTTCAAGTTCATGGCTTACCGCCAACTTCTGCTGCTGCCAGGTATCACAGTCAGCGAGTGTATTTGCAGGTCCAGCAGTGGATTGGAAATAATAACCTGCGGCCTGAAGACTGGGGTTGGAAGAGCATAGACAACCAACTTGTCCCCATCACCACAAACTTGCCACCTGCCCCCACGAAGCTTCTCCGAGTCATCCGAGTCATCCGCTGTAACTGTAAAGCTGACTGTCATACAAGGAGGTGCACATGCACGAAGCATGGACTTGACTGCTCCCCTGCTTGTGGTGATTGTCACAGGCTTCAATGCTCCAATTCTGTTGGAGACCCTCTCGAAAAGGAAGAAGCTTTTGAAGCAAACAGTTAGTAGTGTGGCGTTCGCTGACCCTGTTTTGCGAACTTTGGCTACCAAAGGAAAAAAACTGTGTGGTGACCTTGACCTTGACATGACTGACTAAAAGGTTTAGGACATTTGATTAATAACTGAGCATTGATTCTTACAAAAACTGACATATCTTAAGGTGAATGACAATAAAAGATCAGTGTTTCAGCCCAGAAAAAACACTGTTAGGTCCATGTGACCTTGACCTTGGTGTGACCTTGACCATCACATGTTCGGACATATGTGCCATTGATTGTTATAAACACTTGGACTAAACTGAATAACAAAACTGCAGAGAAGGTAAGCAAAATGCTTTTCGTTTCAACTACATGCATATGCATAGCACATGAATATACATTACATAATAAAACGCTTATAAATTGCATAATTCTCGTTAGATTCACTTCGATTTTTGCAATATTGTTTGTCTACCATAGTATTACATATCTGTGAAGAAAAACAAACTCTTGCAATATTTTTTAGGTTAAGGCACTTTTCGTCGTAGATTTACTGGACTATGTAAGGTGACGATGACCTTCTGAAATACATTATATGGCTTCAGAAATGTTCTGTATACTAATCATTCCAATTTAATCTCTCTCTCTCTCTCTCTCTCTCTCTCTCTCTCTCTCTCTCTCTTCTCTCTCTCTCTCTCTCTCTCTCTCTCTCCTCTCTCTCTCTCTCTCTCTCTCTCTTTGTGTAAAGGAAGCAAAATCAAAAAGTAGTATGATCTGTAATGTGTTCACATAACGTATTTCGAAAGGACTGTTTTGTTGTGATGATGGCATGGGGTGGGGTGGGGTGGGGGTTCCAGCCGCCAAATCCCTGATTTGTTTTGCCGGTTGATGCAGCGTACTGTGAGCAAGGACCTTGCTGCCGCTCCAATTCATGTGTTTGTGTCCCCTGTGTTTCCTTCCTTCCTTCCTTCTTTTGTTTCTCCTTCCTCGCTGCAGCTCCCAAATTCACCACTGGTGAGATATTGCGTATGTCACCTTTTTGTACCCACCATGAAGGTAGCCAGCCGCATTCCTCTCCGCTCATCTTCTGACACTAGAATCTGAGAGTTCCCAAAGTAAAAAATCAGCACTGCGAACGCTCATTCTCTCATGTAGGTCCCACTCTCTGGAACGCACTTCCCTCTGAAATAAGACACACTGACTCTACTTCCTCCTTTAAAAGGTTGCTCAAAACACACCTTTTTATCCGATTCTTGTCCCTGACCTCTGATCAAAATTGATTTCCCATTTTATTGACTCATCTCTGACTCTAGTGCTGGTCTGTTTGTGTTTTGGGATATGATAAGGTTCTTCATTTGTATTTTACTCCATCATTGTTTTTTTGTTAATGTGAACTCGTACATGTAAGGTAATTCGTGAATGTGGCGTTTTCTTTGTTATTCCGTGTTGTGTGTTTTGTGTATGTGTGCGTGCGCGCGTGCGTGTGTGCGTGTGTGCGCGCGCGCGCGCGCGCGCGCGCGCGCGTGTGTGTGTGTGTGTATGCATCCTACTGCACTGCACATTTTTTGATGATATTGCTTTTATTTTACTTTTATTGTCTGGCCATGTAATATGCTGTGTATTGTA
>CM060319.1:75288716-75311216 GCA_030674155.1 Stramonita haemastoma
ATGCAGGATCAGGTTTCGTTATTCCTGCGCAGAAGATACAAAACTCATTCTATCTAGGGAAGGGTTTCTCAATATTCAGGCTGAGCTCTATGCCATACTTATGGCTCTGATTGCTAAAAATAATAGTAATTTTTCTCTTTTTTACATCGTTTTTTGTGTTGACTCGAAGTCTGTACTACAAAGCTTACAAGATTGGAGCTCAAAAGTAAGGACAGATTTATTATTTGAAATAAAATATGATACATTGTATCATGACAAAAAGTATCGGAATACATTTTTGCTGGAATCCTCACTGCGGTATATTATACTGGAATGAAACAGCAGACAATCTTGCAAAACAAGGTGCAAAAAGAGATTGCTCAGCTCATGATTTAAAAAATAATTTTCGTGAAATTAATTCATTATTGGAAAAATCAGGTACACAAGAATAACTTCCATGGGAAATTACAAATACTAGGCTATCCAAGACATATTACTAACATCATTTATAAGTTGTGATTAAATTCTTGGAAGAGCAAATATTCTCGAAAAGTAACTTGCTCCTGTTCTGTGCCATTATTTTGTGAACATATTCTTTTTCAGTGTTCAGTTTTGAATTCAGTTTACCAAGAAAATGGCATTGAAATTCAAAGGGAACTATTGAACATAGTTTCGCGAAAACGGTTGATTACTGATGTTGCTAGGATTATTTCCAAATCTTCTGTAATTATTTTATGGTAGGGTTTTTGTTTGTTCGTTTGTTTGTTTAGTCTAATATCACCAAGTGTGAATAGACTTTAAACTAAACTACAACAACAACAACTCTCTCTCTCTCTCTCTCTCTCTCTCTCTCTCTCTCTCCTCTCTCTCTCTCTCTCTCTCTCTCTCCTCTCTCTCTCTCTCTCTTCTCTCTCTTTCTTTCTTTCTTTCTTTCTTTCTTTCTTTCACTGTACCTCACACAAACATGCACGCGCACACACGCACGCACTTATACACACGCGCCACACACACACACACACACACACACACACACACACACACACACACACACACACACACACACACACACACACACACACACATACACACACACACACACACTGACACATTCACAGGCGTGCGCACGCATGCAGGCATACACACACTCAGAGTGCTGACTCCACTTCTGCCCTTTCTTTGAATGAGACTATGAACCTAAGTCTCTTCAGAACATCTTAGTTAAAACCTGTGTGTGTTTTTCAGAAGAGTAGACCATTGTGTGCAGATGGGAACAGATGACAAATTTTACAAAACTGCATACACACTGAATGTAAAGGAAAAAAAAGCACATGAGTGTTTACTCCATTGTGGTGGAAATTAAAGAATGAAAATAAAACACAACCACACACACACACACACACACACACACACACACACACACACACACACACACACACACACACACACACACCGAATGAAAATAACACACACACACACACAACACAACACAACACAACACAACACAACACAACACAACACAACACAACACAACACACACACACACACACACACACACACACACACACACACACACACACACACACACAAAGCGCTCACGCACACACACACACACTTGCGCGCGCGCACACACACAGACACACATACGCACACACACCACACACACACGCGCGCGCGCACGCACACACACTGACACATACTTGCGCGCACGCGCGCGTGTGCGCACACACTATACACTCACGCGCGCGCGCACACACACACACACACACACACACACACACACACACACACACACACACACACACACACACACACACACACACCGCGCGCACGCACGCACGCACGCACACACACTAGAGTCTTTTGATTTGGATACGTGTCCCGACTTGATCATAGAAGTCAGCCATTTAATTCATTATTTGAGAATCAAAGGCACAAATATATCTTTTTGTTGGGTACCTTCCCATTGTGGTCTATGGGGTAAAGTGTTAGCTGACAAATCGGCCAAGCATGGAGCTCAGAATATAAATAACTCGCAAACAGTAAACATTCGTCCTTTAGTACAAGAGGTTTATCATTTGTTAGAGTCAACACCATGGGCACAACTCCTTAGATATGATAACAGCCATTTAGTATCTGGGAAAAAAATAGGATCTGTTGTAGGACTTACAAGGCAGCTGATGTCAAATCATTCTAGCTTCTATTCGAGGGTAGTTTCTAGAAATCTAGTATGATCTGCCGAATTCGACTTGATTCTGTCAAAACGAAATATTGTAAAAACGAAAATTGCATTTGTGGACAAAAGTTTAGCCTGGGTCATATATATATTTTACAGATGTAGCAAAGTACTCCAGTTTCTTCCGAAAAGTTTTAAAGACCAGAATTTTTCTGAAGAAACTCGTCAGAATCTAATGTTGGATCACATTCTTTTGATTGAAATTGTTCAATCCCTTGTAAATAGTCCGTCTATAGGTTTATATAATGTCCACTTAGAAGTTGTTTTTTGTTGGTTGGTTGGTGGGGGGGGGGGGGGGGGTTGTTTTTGTTGTTTTTTGTTAAGGTTTTTTTTTGGGGGGGGAGGGGTATTTATTTATTTGAATTTAACTATTGACATACTTTTCTTTCTTTTTCTACTTGCTTTTGCTGACTAACTTGGCCATTTGATGTACCTAATTTGATATCTGTATGCACAACACACACACACACACACACACACACACACACACACACACACACACAAAGACACACACACACACACACACACACACACACACTCACTCACTCACTCACTCACTCACTCACTCACTCACTCACTCACTCACTACCACACACACACACACACACACACACACACACACACACACACAACACACACACACACACACACACACACCACGTACACACGCATGTACACACCCACGTACGCACATACACGCGCTCGCTCGCGCGCGCGCGCGCGCGCACACACACACACACACACACACACACACACACACACACACACACACACACACACACACACACACACACACACACACACCATATTCATACGCATTATAAATGACAAAACACAAACTTGTAGTCTCACACAAGTATCTGCTTTTCTTCTTTTCCCCCTGTCTTCCTTCGTCTAATATCACTAGGCTAACAGTGAAAAGACGTAAAATCTTAAGAACGAACGAACACACACACACACACACACACACACACACACACACACACACACAGAGTGACATACACACACACACACACACACACACACACACAACACACACACACACACACACACACACACACACACACACAGAGTTGACTCAGGTTCGAATCCTGTTCAATTATTTTTTTCCCATCGAGTTAACATTATTGCTTACTCTACTCTACTCAAAAGTCCTGACTATAAACCGAGGCCCATGTAGAATGCACACAGAATATCTTGTGCACACGTTATATCCTGTTCTACTTTTCGGAAGAGTAGGCCATTGCATGCCGGTGGAAAAGAGAATAACACCAGTCACTGAAGGGAAAACTTGTTAAAAAATACAAATGACTAGATTATTCCTAAACTTTTGGGCTTTTGTTGTTTGATTTAGAGATGTAAAGGGGGATGGGATAGCTCAGTGGTCAGAGCGCTCGCTTTCCCCCAGCCAGGTTAAGCAGCGTCGAGCGTGGTTGCCAATTGGATTGGTGACGTTTGCGCGCCTTGGCTACAGTGCAGTTCCCCCAGTTCACCCAGCTGCAAATGGGTACCACCTACCCTCTTTAGGGCCAGGGAAGGTACAGCAGCGAGGAAGAGGAGATGGGCGCCGCCCTCAACATGCTGGCCCTTAGAGAAGATGAGTTCTCTGACGCCTCGCTCCTCTTCGACCACTTAGGTTATGGGACACCTTTACCTTTTATAGATGTAACTTCTACCCTTATCTTTCATTTATCACTTCTCCAAGTTAGCATATGTCGCACTGTTGGTTGAAAAAGTGTTTCTTCAGATATCCATGGCCCTCATACACATCAGCATTGTGAGCAACAACAAGCCAAGGCCTTCTATACAGCCTGTTCCAGAGTCAGTCAGTACACAGTGCCTTTGGCAGCTGCTGCTGTACAATCACATACTTTGAACACAACGTTTGCTGCAGATGCCTGTCAATACACGATACTGTTGTAAAGAAATGGGGAAAACAAACCATGACAACTGCTTTAGAATGTGCCAGCCACCATGGCGCAGTGGTTAGGAGAATTTCGGACTGGAAGGTCGCGGGTTCGAATCCCATGGTCTAGAGGTAATGCGTCTGCCTAGAAAGCAATAAGCCTGGGTCGGAGTGTGTGCCGTGGTTCGAATCCCGTTTGGGCCAAAACATTTTACCCCATCCATTAGGCCATGAGTGGTGGTCTGGGTGCTAGTCTTTCCGATGAGACGATAAACCAAAGTCCCGCATGTTACACATCACTATTTAGTGTACGTAAAAGAACCCACGGCAACAAGAGGGTTGTCCCTGGCACAACTATGTAGAAAAAAAGCCACGCATAGAGAAGCAAATACAGTTGCATGCAAGAAAAAGAAAGAAAAAAAAAGGGTGGCGCTACACTTGCGGCCACGCGCTCTCCGGGAGACCAGCCCGATTTCACGCAGAGAAATCTGCTCTGACATAAAGTGGTACAAATTAAAATAATAATAACAATAGTAATAATAATACATGGAATTTGTATAGCGCTATATCTTGCAAAAACAAATCAAAGTGCTTGCATTCGACCTACACAACACACAATCAGCAACAATTTACAGTTTTGACAAATTCGAATTTACACACACACACACACACACACGCACGCACGCACGCAGCACGCGCGTGCACACACACACCTACAAACGTTATGCACTTTGGCAGGTGGATGTTTAAGGCAGGAACAGGTAAGAGATGGAAGCGGAAGGAGAAAAACTTATGTTTGAAATAAGTGTGTCTTGAGGTTGGATTTAAAAGTGTCATAAGTAGGCTTTTGCCGGAGGGAGAGAGGAAGGTCGTTCCACATCGATGGACCAGAAACAGAGAAAGAGCGGCGGCCAATGGTAGATAGGTTGAATCTGGGTGTTCTTAAGGACAAGGTATCTGCCGACGAGCGGAGGGAGCGAGAAGGTGTGTACAAGTGAAGACATTTACAGAGGTAGGAGGGTGCAGTATTGTGGAGACATTTGTAACAGAGGGTATTGATCTTGTAGTTTACTCTCTGTGGTACCGGCAGCCAATGGAGAGATTGCAAGAGAGGGGTAATGTGCTCAGATTTTTTCTTTCTGAGGACCAGACGAGCTGTAGAGTTTTGTATACTTGAAGGGAGTGGATGGATGATGCTCGCAGACCAGCCAAAAGAGAATTGCAATAGTCCAGACGTGAGAGAATAAGAGAAGTGACAAGTTTGGATGTTGCATCAGTGGACAGGTACTTTGAATTGCGCTAATAGGCCGTAGTTGATAGTAGCATGACTGACAGGTTTGGGTAATGAATTTTTTGCATGGAGAGAGTGTTGTCAACAACGACTCCTAGATACTTCACAGAAGTGGATAGCGAACTGACCTATTGCCGAAATTCGATTGAAGTTGTTGAAATGGAGGAGAGTTTGTGTTTGGTGCCTACAAGCATGGCTTCGGTTTTATCTGCATTTAGTTGTAATTTGTTTTGTATCATCCAGTGTTGGATATCTTGAAGGCAGCTGGTCATATTTGTCAAGAGAGAAGGAGGATTTTCAGGTGTGTCACTGCTTTGAATCTGCGAGTCATCAGCATAAAAGTGATAATTGGTATGAAGACGGTCTATTAGATCTATATGTGACAAAGGAGCAGTATAGAGGGTAAAAAGAAGAGGGCCCAGAACTGATCCCTGAGGGACACCACATTCCAGTTTGGCAGGTGCTGATTGAATCTTGTTTACTGCAACTGTATGGACTCGGTCTGCAAGGTATAAAATGAACCAGGTGAGGGCTGTGCCTTTAACGCCAAACATGTTCTGGAGACGGGAGAGGAGAATTGAATGGTCTATAGTGTCAAAGGCAGCAGATAAGTCGAGAAGAGTAAGAAGGGAGATTTTCCCTGAGTCAGAAGCATGGAGAAGCATGTTTAGAGTATGAACCAGGGTGGTTTCAGTGCTGTGGTTGACGCGATAGGCAGACTGAAAAGGGGGAAAGAGATCATTGGAAAGAAAATGGCTATTGAGTTGTTTCAGAACAACTTTTTCAAGGACTTTAGAGATAAAAGGCAGATTAGAGACAGGTCTATAGTTCTTCAGGATGTTAGGATCCAGGTCGTGCTTTTTGAGCAGAGGTGTGACTATCGCAGTTTTGAGAGCTGATGGAAAATTTCCAGAAAGAAGAGATGAGTTTACTATTTTTGTGATAGTAGGTATAAGCTGTGGAATGCACTGAACGAAAAGAGAAGCAGGTACAGGATCGAGATCGCATGATTTTATTGTCATTTCTTTCAGAATGTTCTTCATTTCTTTATCGCTTGTTGGGTGAAAGAAAAGAAGAGGAGTGCCGGTGAATTGGGGATCAGGAGGTGCAGGTTGGAAAGAGGTCTGATCCAGTTTGGAGCGGATGTTGTGGACTTTGTCAGAGAAGAATGAAGAGAATATAGCTGGAAGTTCAGAGTGGCTATGGACAGTAGGCAGAGGGCTAGCCTTTGCAGATCCGAGGAGAGTTGAGGTGAGGGAAAAAAGAGATTTCATGGACGTGGCATCGAGAACTTGAGCAGAATAATAGTTTGTTTTCGCTGAGTGGATTAAGGTTTTGACTTTGTTGATTTGTTTGTGAAAGAGCTGTTTGTTTATTTCAGTTTTTGTTTTTCGCCATTTACGCTCAAGTTGTCGGCGTTTGCACTTTGCAACCAGTAGGCTATGTCATGAGTATGCCATGGGGCGCAGGGCTTATCAGGCAGAACAACCTCAGTGGGAGGTGCGTGCTCATCGAGCAGTTGGCTCGATGAACAGATAAATAAACAGATAAATAAATAAACAGATAAATAAACAGACAAATAAACAGACAAATAAACAGATAGAGTCATGGGGATTTATCGGCTCTGGCCGGCTTCTACCCAGGGTGGGTGTGCTGTGGGCTGTGACAGAAATGAATCATTTAATACATTGTTTAAATCGAAGAGTAACAGATGTGAGATGTTGGTGGGTTCCCTCTCTTCTTGGTTTTTACTAGGAGAAGGATGACCAAGCGGCCAAAAGCGGTGTGAGACATTATAAGGAAGGATCAAGAGAAATAATTTATCACTCTCCATACCTGAGACTTACAATTTGTTGGGATAAGATTATAAAATTTGTCAGAAAAAAAGGCCGGAGATTTTGGTCATGGCTATAAACAACTTGTCCCAGTACAGCCGCAATGTCCGGCCTCTGGCTGTGGTCTGGCTGCGTACTGGGCGGGCACATACAGCTGTAAACTTGTAATGTCTTCACGTGTACACACCTTCTCGTACCCTCCGCTCGGCTGCAGATACCTTATCCTTAAAAATTCCGAGATTCAACCTATCTACCGTTGACCGCCGCTCTTTCTCTATTTCTGGTCCATCAATCTGGAATGACCTCCCTCTATCCCTTCGGCAAAAGCCTACATATGACACTTTTAAATCCAACCTCAAGACACACTTGTTTCAAACCTAAGATTTTTACCTTCTGTTTTCATCTCCTATTTGTCCCTGCCTCCAACATTTGAAATTCCATTCACCCTGTCAAAATGTATAACCTCTATAGGTGTGTGTGTGTGTGTGTGTGTGCTCGCGTGCGCGCGCGCGCGTGTGCTTTCGATTTTGCTAGAATTATTTATTGTCATTGGTTGTTTGTTGTGAGGGTCGAGTGCAAGCGCTTTGATTTGTTTTTACAAGATATAGCGCTATATAAATTCCATGTATTATTATTTATTATTATAAACTTGACTGACAGGTGTCTGCAGAAATGACAGGCACCTCTCTGCACAGACACAGGCCTTGTGTGCAGCCAGAAATGGGCGGAGCTACTGCTGCCCGTCGCAGTACGCAGCCCAATCCAATCAGCGGATCACACATGGGGGGGGGGGGGGGGGGGGGGGGGGGGGGGGGGGAGGGGGGGGGAACCTTTTCCCCCCTCTATCATTTTTTATTAGTTTTTTTTTTTTTGGTACGCTTCCCCCCCCCCCCTTCTCCTGGGAGACTCCACGAAATCGTGGTGGCATCATTAGGTTACCATGTGTAGCGCAGCCAGCACCTGTGAGGGAAGGTATCAGTCATGAGTGGAGCTCAATGCCTTTGAAGTTTTGTTGTTGTTGTTTTTTTTGCTGCCTTGTCTTCTGTTAGTGACGTCCTCGTACTGGGGTACGTTCCCACACCGCTCATTTCAATCTCCCCCCGCAACATAACACCATTCGGTGTGTCTCCTCATCCTGGATCGCAGTGCCTTTGAAGTTGACATTGGGTCCCCTCAGGCCTGTGGCCCGCCTAGGGAGCTCTCTGTCTGTCTGTCTGTCTCTGTCTCTCTCTCTCTCTCACTCTCTCTCTCTCTCACTCTCTGTCTCTCTCACTCTGTCTCTCTGTCTCTGTCTCTCTCTCTGTCTCTGTCTGTCTGTCTGTCTGTCTGTCTCTCTCTCTCTCTTATTAGTTGTTTTTTTTGGTACGCTCCCCCCCCCCCTTCTCCTGGGAGACTCCACGAAATCGTGGTGGCATCATTAGGTTACCATGTGTAGCGCAGCCAGCACCTGTGAAGGAAGGTATCAGTCATGATACTCTGAGATACATGACACTCTGTTACAGGAATCCAACAGAAAGAACAAATTGGATAGACAAATTCGACTCCATGATGAATGAAGTCCTACTTGAATGTCAGGAACTAATCTTACTGGGTGACTTCAATATTGACCTTACTAAAGTACATAATCAATGGACCCAAGTTACGAATTCCTTCAATCTTTACCAATTAGTTAAATCTCCCACGAGAGTCACATCAAATTCAAGCACACTAATTGACCATATCTATGTATCAAACCCCGAAAAACATCATAGAAACATGTGTCCCTGTCTATAACTGCAGCGACCACTACCCAGTCTGTGCCACTTGGTCAAAAAAAGGAACAAAAATTCCCAAACCTGGCCATAAAACTAAAACCTATCGTTGTTTTGCAAAGTTTAATGAACAACATTTTCTCCTAGAACTATGCAACTCCACACTGTCGGAAACATTCAACATTGCTGATCCAGACTTAGCTATTGAGTTCTGGTTAAAGACATTCACTGAAATCTATAACAAACATGTCCCACTAAAAACCATTAGGATCAAACACGTCCCCAAACCACCTTGGCTCACAAAGGAACTAGAGGAAGCATGTTATCTAAGAGATTTTCTAAAAGAACACAAATATTATGAGGAGTCCAAAAAATTAAGAAACGCCATAATCTCACAAAAACGGCGTGAAAAAAAAGAAATATTTTCAAGACTTACTATCTTCCAAACAAAATTCAAAGACTGTATGGCGAGCAATAAATCAAATAACAAACAATCAATCATCTTCCAAATCAAATATAATCAAAGACATCTCTGCTGAAAAACTTAACAACCACTTCATCAATGTTTCTTCTAACGTAATTAGCAGTGATAACTCAGAATCCAATGACCTCAATAAATTAAAACAATACTGCCAAGAAAAGCATATACCTTCAAAACTTCACTTACCATTCATGTCTGTTTTAGAGGTCTATAACTATCTGACTCACCTCAAACAATCCAGAACGCGTGGTCTTGATGGAATAGACAGCAAAATATTAAAATTATCAGCTCCAGTTATCACAGACACCTTAACATATATATACAACCTTTGCCTTGATAAGAACTACTTCCCCAACCTTCAAATGTGCTAAAGTGATCCCCATCTACAAGTCAGGTGATACTTCAGATCCTTCAAACTATAGACCAATCTCTATTATACCTATCCTTTCAAAACCCCTGGAAAAACATATGAATAAACACTTAGTCCATCATATAGAAACCAATAACTTACTCCATCCTAATCAGTCTGGATTTAGACAAAAGCACTCGTGCCATACAGCACTAACCAGTCTTGTTGACAACTGGCTATCAAACATTAATGACAATAAATTTTGTGGAGTATTATTTGTTGATTTAAAAAAAGCATTTGATACAATTGACCACAAACTTCTCCTTAAAAAGCTAGAACTGTATAACATTTCAACAAAAACCATACGACTACTAGATTCCTATCTCACAAACAGGCAACAGTGTGTCTCAATAGCTACATCAACATCCAAACTAAAAACCATTCATTACGGAATACCACAGGGATCCATATTGGGACCAATTCTCTTTTCATTATACATAAATGACCTCCCTTTACATATCCATTCCAAATGTGAACTATTTGCTGACGACACAACCATACATACGAGCCATAACAACATTGACTATCTTGCAACCATATTACAAAAAAAGCACTGACGAACTTGTCAAATGGACAGAACAAAACCACATGTCTATTCATCCCCAAAAAACAAAATGCATGCTTATCACCACCAGACAAAAGCGACAAAATTTATCACATAAACTGTTTAAAATCTATATAAAAAATGAAGCAATTGAACAAACCTCTCACCACAAAGTACTAGGAGTAACAATTGATGAAAATCTCAGCTGGTTCTACCACATATCTCATCTATGCAAATACTTGTCCCAAAAAGTTTACCAGTTGACTAAAATTAAACACTTTCTTGACTTCAACTCAAGGAAACTGTTCTTTCAAGCTTATATACAATCCTCAATAGACTATGCAGCAACCCTGTGGGATTCTGCCAGTGCAAATACCATGAAACCGTTACTTAGCCTGTATAAACGTGGTCTTAAACTGGTCCTATTGAAGAAAACAACCTTGCAAGAAGTGGACTATAATCAGTTGAATATTCTTCCCCTACACCAACGTCTAAAATATAACAAAGGCATTACGATGTTTAAGATAATGACAGGAAATGTCCCCACACCCTTAAAAGATAATTTCCCAATAAATCATTCCAGAAATATGGAAAAGCCAAGAGTCCCAATCCCAAGAATAGACTTGTTCAAATCTAGTTTACTATACTCAGGTCCTACCCTGTGGAACTCCCTTCCTGATTCAATTAAACAGCACCAATCATTAATAACCTTCAAAAATCACCTCCTAAACCACTTAAAACATCAAAAATAACAAACCACACTCTCCCCTCTCCCCCCCTCTTGTGTGTTGTGTTGTGTGTTGTGTGTGTGTGTGTGTGTGTGTGTGTGTGTGTGTTGTGTGTGTGTGTGTGTGTGTGTGTGTGTGTGTGTGTGTGTGTGTGTGAGTGTGTGTGTGTGTGTGTGTGGTGTGTGTGTGTGTGTGTGTGTGTGTGTGTGTGTGTGTGCCTTTAAATGTTTCACATGTATCTTACCATTGTATCATTGTAGCTGATTTTTAAGACTTGTTATATAATAAAGATATCTAGCATCCTTATCAGTAGCCTACACTTACAATCTCTCTCTCTCTCTCTCTCTCTCTCTCTCTCTCTCTCTCTCTCTCTCTCTCTCTCTCTCTCTCTCTCTCTCTCTCTCTCTCTCCCGAATGTCTCACCTATTACCATCCATTTTTAGTCATATTTTGTACTCCCTTTTTGATAATCACGTGTGACGAATGTAATTGATTTTATGTAAAATTTTAATTAATGATTGTTAAAAAAACAACCAAAAAAAACCTGAATAACTTTGTCCATTACCACATATATAATTAAAAACATAAATTTTATGATGTAATCATAAGATTGATATGATATTAGGGTATATATATCCCAAAATATGTGCCTGACAGCGGATAGAGTATTCGTGTATCCTTTATGATTTTACTCAGAATTCAAGGCATATATTTTCCTTAGAATGCAGTTTATTGATGAAATGTATCAGAACCGGTGAAAATGTGTGTTGTGTGTGGTGTGTTGTGTGTGTGTGTGTGTGTGTGTGTGTGTGTGTGTGTGTGTGTGTGTGTGTGTGTATGCGTTGCGTTGTGTGTGAGAGTGTGTGGTGTGTGTGTGTGTGTGTGTGTGTGTGTGTGTGTGTGTGTGTGTGTGTTGGTGTGCGAGCGTGGTGTGTGTATGTGTGTGTGTGAGTGTGTGTGTGTATTGTGTGTGTGTGTGTGAGTGCGTGTGTATGTGTGTGTTTGGTGTGTGTTGTGTGTGTGTGAGTGTGTGTGTGTGTGTGTGTGTGTGTGTGTGTGTGTGTGTGTTGTGTGTGTGTGTGTGTGAGTATATGTTTGTGTGTATATGTGTGTGTGAGAGTGTGTTTGTGTGTCTGTGTGTGTGTGTGTGAGTGTGTGAGTGTGAGTGTATGTTTGTGTGTGTATGTGTGTGTGAGAGTGTGTTGTGTGTCTGTGTATGTGTCTGTGTGTGTATGTCTGTGTGTCTGTGTGTGTGTCTGTGCATGAGTGAGTGTGAGTGTGTGTAAAACATTATCGATTGAAAAAAATGATATGCCTATTTTTTTTAAACATCTAGGATGTTTTATGGTTGTTGTTTTTTTCTTTTCTTTTTTTATTATAATTTTATTGGTAGTATGTCTCCCCCCCCCCCTCCAATAAGGATGCTAGTTTAAATTAAAAAAAAATCCCCTTTTATCCAAATGTATGATTTATATTACATGTACAATTTTTGATAGATAGTGGTGGATTGATGTTTTCGGTTGTTTATTTCATTTTGTTCTCTTGTTTGCTCCTTATCTACTAACGCTTTTCTTTTTTTCCATAATCAAAATTTTTTATTGTTACTTCTGATTTTTGTCTTCTGAAAGAGTGCATTTTATTACCTTATCATATATAGTGTCCTTTATTCTTGTGTGTTGTTTGGTACTGCGTAAAGTCTTATTGTTTAGTATATTTTCAACTTGATGTATCCCTGAAAAGGGCGGGGACTGGATGTAAAAAAGCACACGAGTGCTTATCTATTATCCTCGAATAAAAGACTTTGCCTTGCTTTGCCTTGCCTTGCCTTGCCTTGCCTTGCCTTGCCTTGCCTTCTCTCTCTCTCTCTCTCTCTCTCTCTCTCTCTCTCTCTCTCTCTCTCTCTCTCTCTCTCTCTCTCTCTCTCTCTCTCTCTCTCTCTCTCTCTCTCTAGTTAGGATGACACGTTTTGTTGAATGTATCCCATTTTCTTCTTTTAAAATATTGGTTGAACTGCTGTTAGTGGTGATGCTGGTATGTAGGGGTAGGGAGGGGGTTTCTTAGCTTTATTCCCTGATCAGGGCAAGGGCCGGATGAAAAAAGGATGTAATGCTTACACTGTAACCCTTGAAAAATAAAGATTATTCATTCATTCATTCATTCATTCATTCATTCATTCTCTCTCTCTCTCTCTCTCTCTCTCTCTCTCTCTCTCCTCTCTCTCTCTCTCTCTCTCTCTCTCTCCTCTCTCTCTCTCTCTCTCTCTCTCTCTCTCTCTCATATATGAAAAACACTTTACTGTAAATCTCTTTGACTGATTTTCAACAAAAATATATCCCATCTCCTTATAGATCTATCTATACGTTGCTCTTCAGGAATAAAGTTGCAACCCATGATGCAAGATGCCAACAAGTAAACCGTGAGGTTCTGGGTTCGTACCCAGCCTCGCCCTTTCGTTCCACTTTGTGGGAAAAAATCGAACTGAATGTCAGTCATTCGGATGAGACTATAAACCGACGCCCTGTGTGCCAACGCACGCAGAACATCTTGCGCACACGTTAAAACCCCGTTCCGCCTTTCGGAAGAGCAGGCCATCGTGTGCCGGAAGGAGTGGATGACAAAATTATTTAAAAAAAAAAAAAATAAATATCAACCAGCATGCACACAGGTGTCGTGTTTAGACACCATCCCTGAGGAAAAATCGGGAAGTTGGAGTCCCAGGGCGGCTGGGCTGTATATGGCAACGTCCTGGTGTGGTGGCTCCTGCGACGGTACTGGAACCATTCGTATTGGCGATTGGCTTTCCAATGGATCATTCCAGTGGCGAGGAGAGGGGGGGGGGGGGGGGGGTCTGCTGCATGAGTAACAGTTTGCCCTCCATACTTACTTACCCAGGCTTTGCGCTCTAAAGACTAGAGCGCAACTCCATAGTCTTTCGAGACTGATGGGTGCCTACTACTAATAATATTATCATATTATTATTATTATTATTATTATATTATTATTATTATTATTATTATTATTGCGCGATTCCCGGAATATTCCAGAATGCAGGGTCATCTGCTCCTACCAACACACAATAGCCTGATCTTGCCAAAGGTGGAACGGGTTTTTAACGTGTACGCAAGATGTTTTGCGTGTGTTTGCACATGGGCCTGGTTTATAGTCTCATCCGAATGATGGCTGTATGTTATTGGAATACAAACTCTGTGATATTTCAACAGCAGAAGTTCCTGTGGGTTCAGCAAGCATAGCTAAAAACAAACACCAAGTCAACATCCACTAGCACAAATCAAGACAACAGACCCAGGCCACCATTTCCTACACCTTCACATTTTCATACACACACGGAGTCATGCCCATATGCATGGATTTAAATACGTGCAAGCATAGGTTGATTGGCACACACACACACACACACACACACACACACACACACACACACACACACACACCATACACACACATACACACACACACACACACACTCACACACACACACACACGCACACACGCACGCAAGCACAGAGAAGCATTTTTCTTTTGTTTTTGTTTATATTAAGTAGGAATGTAAAAGAAGGACTGATAGTGTAACCCCATATAGCCTGTTATACATTTTATGTTATTTGGTTTAATTTTTTAATCTAAGTGTATGCATATGTACCTATATGTGCATGTATGTGTGTGCCTGCGCACGTTGTCGTTATTGTTGTCGTATTCCAGTTAAGGTCTGTTCACTGTCAGTGGTATCAGAGGAGAAAGTGGCAGGGAAGTTGAGGGAAGGGAAGAGGGTGTGGGGTGCAAGAAAAGAGGAGGGAGAAGACGCCATGTGTGTTGGTATCTAGGAGTACTGACAGAAAAAGAACCGAAAGACACACAAAAAAGTCTTGAACATGGGCAAAATTTCAAGTAACATAAAGTTAACATGAAACAATAATAATTCAACAAGTATTCGAATGGACTGTGCAACAAACATTTAGCATGTCAAAGGATAACTTAAATGATTATCTACGTCATTTGTGCCGTCCGAATTGTTTTATGAACAAGAAGTATTTTTCAATGCTCATATTCATTTGCTTAGAAAAAAAACCCTCCGAGGTGTAGATTGTACAAACTCGCACTTGGTGTTACATTCCATGCATACCTTGGGAACTTACAAGGAAATTGGAGAACTTTCTTCAGCTGAATAGGGACAACTTACATATGCCAAATATGTGTTATGTAGCACAGCTAAGGACAATTTCGTTTCTTATGAAATGCATGTTCAAGAGGAAGCAAATAATCCTAAGAGGGCTAGACATATTTCATCCTAAACGCCTTTTGGTACTTATGTACTGGATTTTTCTTTTTAATCGGAAATTAATCAGTATGATTTAAAAAGCACAGACAGCAAATTTACCATATCCCTCATGGGAGATGGATAAAGTAAGTTTTGATATAGAATATAACAATGAATAAAAAGCGAAAATCAAAATGTCTTGGTTGCAGGCGTCCCTTCACATTATCGAAATATATAAGTACTGACTGCTTAATTAATTCTTTCAATCCCATTCTGTTCTGCAGACTTCTTCCTTTCCATCCCGGCTCCCGGTATTTACCGGTCTCCACAAACAAACACCCCATTCCCACAGCCCGGGAATCAGCAGGATATTACAAGGAAATCTGTTCTTCCCATTAGTTGCTTATCAGTTGTCAGCCACTAACCAGTCTTTGTTTATGTATGGACTTCCACGCTTGGCAGCCCTCCCTCCCCTCTCCTCCCCTCCCCCCCCCCCCCTCCCCTATCAATCTTGACCTGTCAGCATCTTGACCCTTCAGCCACTATTATATCCCGTCTATGTACTTGTCTCTGTTCTGTACACCTGGTAACCTTCCCTTCCTCCCCCTCCCTGCTCACCCCCTTCTCCCCCCACCCCTCTTGTCACTGTGGGTGCCTATTTGTATTTGTGTGTCTGTGTGTTTGCTTATTCTCTCCTGAATTTCCTCTCTTTGACATGCATTTTTTTTATTTTTATTCTTTTATATCGAGGATAACAGAATAAGCACTCACTTGCTGTTTTCCATGCGGTCCCCGTGTGTATGCAGTTTTGTAAATCTTGTCATCTGTTCCCACCGGCACACGATGGCCTACTCTTACGAAAAGCGGAACAGGATTTAACGTGTGCGCAAGATGTTCTGCGTGCGTTCGCACACGGGGCCTCGGTTTAAAGTCTCATCCGAAGGACTTTTGGGGAGAGTGAAGTCAGCACTGATGTTAACTCCTGAGAAAAATTTCCTCGACCGGACTCGAACCGGGTCGTCAAATTGCGAGCACAATGTTCTGACCACTAGGCTATCCGTCCGCATTGTGTTAAATATTCATAAAAAAAAATGTGTGTGGTTTGGATGCGGGTCATTTGGGGAGTTAGGTGTAGTTGATGTGGCAGTTTTTTCTTCTTGGTTTTCTTCTTCTTTTTTTTGCTTTGTGGTTGTACCTTAAATCTTTTCTTTTTGTTTAGAAGCTGTTGATCATTTGCATGTATGCCTGTTAGGAATGCATTATATATCCAGCCTGAACCCATTTACTTGGGAATCTTGTGCACACGTTAAATCCTGTTCCGCTTCTCGTAAGAGTAGCCATTGTGTGCCGATGAAAACATGACAAATTTACAAAACTGCATACACATGGTGACTGGATGTAAAAAAACAACAACACATAACCGCTTATTTCATTATCTGTGGTATAAAAGAATAAATAATTGAAAAAAAAAAAAAGTGTGCACATGTACCCATGAGTGTATGTGCTCTCTCTCTCTCTCTCTCTCTCTCTCTCTCTCTCTCTCTCTCTCTCTCTCTCTCTCTCTCTCTCTCTCTCTCTCTCTCTCTCTCTCTCTCTCTCTCTCTCTCTGTCTCTCTCTCTCTCTCTCTGTCTCTCTCTCTCTATATATATTTCTCTCTCTTTTTTTTTTTTTTTTATAGCTATATCTCTAATCAGGCAAGGGCTGGATGAAAAAAAAGAATGTAATACTTACTGTGTAACCTTTGAAAAAGAAATATTATTTTATCCAATTCTCTCTCTGTCTCTCTCTGGGTTTTGTTTCCAGTTTAGGGTTTTGTTTCCAGTTTCATTTGTAAAAATGCCCACCTCCATGTATGCAGGCGAAAAGCTTACAGTTGAAATCATAAGCTCTCTCTCTCTCTCTCTCTCTCTCTCTCTCTCTCCTCTCTCTCTCTCTCTCTCTCTCTCTCTCTCTCTCTCTCTCTCTCTCTCTCTCTCTGTCTGTCTCTGTCTCTCTCTCTGTCTCTGTCTCTCTCTCTCTATATATATTTCTCTCTCTTTTTTTTTTTTTATAGCTATATCTCTAATCAGGCAAGGGCTGGATGAAAAAAATGAATGTAATACTTACTGTGTAACCTTTGAAAAAGAAATATTATTTTATCCAATTCTCTCTCTGTCTCTCTCTGGGTTTTGTTTCCAGTTTAGGGTTTTGTTTCCAGTTTAGGGTTTTGTTTCCAGTTTCATTTGTAAAAATGCCCACCTCCATGTATACAGGCGAAAAGCTTACAGTTGAAATCATAAGCGCTCTCTCTCTCTCTCTCTCTCTCTCTCTCTCTCTCTCTCTCTCTCTCTCTCTCTCTCTCTCTCTCTCTCTCCACACACACCAACATGCCTTGTACAGCGGTCGACTTCAGAGCCGTTTGCGGTTCATTTATGGAAAACAGGGCTACGCAAAAAATGAAGATGACAATTCGGGTGCTTTCTCTCAAATCCCGCATTCACGGCGTCTTTATTGGCGCTGTGCTCTCCTACATGTTTTGGGGGAGTCTGTTGCTGTTACGCTCAGGCGATGTCCAGCAGAACCCGGGGCCTGTGGACACACGGGACAAGTCAGCAGCCACCATGAGGCAGACCAGATTCAGCAGCTGCAGTGGCCGAGTTGGGGAGAAAGCTGCTGACAGTGGACACCCCCCCGCCCCGCAGCGACGACTGTCTTTCCCGAGCCTGAGCATGGAGGACCTGATGGCAAAGCTAGAGGGTATGGACGCCTCCGTAAACGGTAAGCTGGAAGCTGGACGGAGTGAAAGAGGATGTCAGAGACATCAAGGAAAGGCTGGGGACGCTGGGGGGAGAGGTGAACACGCTGACGGAGGAGGTTAGCGCTCTGCGGGAGGAGTACAGGGAAACGAAACAAACGAACCGTGTGTTGATGGACAGAGTGGCTAGCTTAGAAAAGAAAGTGCATGATCTGGAGGGCCGGTCAAAACGGAACAATTTATTATTCTATGGTCTAGAGAGGGAGGAGGGAGAGACAAATGAAAATTGTGAACTGAGACTGAAAGATTTGCTGAATGATCAGCTTGAGCTGACTAGCGATGTTGAGTTTGACAGGGTGCATCGCGTCAGCTCAAAAGCAAACTCTCCTCTTATTGCCCGCTGTACACACTATTAAGATAAAGTCAGGATTTTGAAAGCGAAGAACAAACTGAAAGGGACGAACATTTTCATTGGGGAAGACTTTTCAAAAGGAATCAGGGAAATAAGGAAATCTTTGTCAAAATTCATGAAAGAAAAAAGAGACAGTGGACACAAAGTTTCGATGATATATGATCATCTTGTTATTGACGGGAAAAAGTACTTTTTGTCAGGGGAGGGAAATAGTCTCGTTGCTTTCAAATAGGGATGTGGCCGCCATTGTAAAAGTAAACAACCCACCCAAAGTGTTGCTAATGAAAATAATTTGTCGCTGTTCCTATGTGGGAATGAGTGTGCTGATGTGAAAAATAAATGCTTGGGGAGAAAGGGAAATGTTTCCGACAACCAAAGGGGGGCAGAGGTTTTTGTTGAGGGGTTGGGGATTTCCGGGATTCATTTGGGGAAAAATTTGGAAATTGAAGAAAAACATTGTGAAAATGACAGAATGATATCACCTGCTGTGGAAAGGGAACTGCAAAGCGTGTCATGTGACAGACGGGGTTTTTATAATAGACATAGTTCTGGTTGTAATGAATGTACAAACATGTTACCATCAAATATAGCTAATGGAAATGGCGATTCTGATAATGATGATAATTTGTTTATGTCCCCTGACCTGGACACAAGTAAGGCATGCAGTGATGATGAAAAGCAAATGAGTAAAAATGCCTTTACATTCCTTCAGTGGAATGTGGAGGGTCTGTCTTCTAAGATAAAGGATTCCAGTTTTGTATCTTTCATTTCCTCCTTTCATTTCGTTTGTTTAGTGGAAACTTTTCTGGAATCTTTCACCTCTGATTTATTTACAGACCATACTATTTTTTGTCAACCTGCTACAAAATTATCAAAGGCTGGCAGACATTCAGGTGGAGTTGTGTGTCTGATAACAAATGAGTTAGTGCCCTTTGTTCGTCGAGTGAATGTTGTTGTGGGTAACTTTGTTCTTTTTGTTATTGATAAAACTCTGTTTGGTCTTCCGAAAGATATACTGTATGCCTGTGTGTATCTGCCACCAGAGGGTTCACAATATTACACTTATATGGATTGTGATGCAGATGGCGTGTCAATGTTAGAAGATTGTCTTATTGATAACACACTTAACCAGAATGATACGTTTAATAATTGTATCAGGTGATTTAAATAGCAGGACATCAAATGTATCACAGTCTGCAACATCAGAGCCATTTGTCAGCCCCACAAATTGTTGCAATCTGATTGATGAGGGGAGATGTTCCCAAGATAAACACATCAATAGTTATGGTAAGTCTCTGTTGGATATGTGCACTGCATTGAATTTGTCTATAATGAATGGTATGTGTTATGGCGATCGTGAAGGACGCTACACATATATTGGGGACTCAGGTAGCAGTGTCATTGATTATTTTTTGTTATCATCAGATCTTTTTACAATTATATTTGACAACTGTTGTTTAGAAGTTGTAGAACGTATTGACACAAGTCACTTGCCCATTGTATTGTCCATTTCTTTTCTTAACGATAATCTTAGTGGTATTGATGACATTGAAGATAATGTTGTAATGGAAAAATATGTCTGGAATGCAGCTCAAAGCGAAAAGTTTGAAAATGCTTTAAATTCAGATGAAAGTTATAAAAGAGTAAATGAAGCTATACAACTGATTGACAACGACGTTGATTTAGCATTAAATGTATTTAATAACTGTATTAAAAGTGCAGCAGTTTCAATGAAAAAAGTATGTTCGATAAATAGGCATAAGAAAAAAGAAGAATGGTATGATGAAGAATGTAGATTAAAGAAAAGATTAACTCGCAGAGCACTTAGAAAATACCGGCGTTCTAAAAAAGAAGAAGACAGAAGTCCATATTGTATACAGAGAAGAGAATATAAGAATCTTTTAGCTAGAAAGAAAAAAGAGCATAATGCACTGATGATTGATAAGTTAATGGCTTCTATTGATTCTAAAGAAATGTTTTGGGACACAATACACAGCGTTATGCCAAAAAGAAAATTAGTTAGAAATAAAATCTCTGTAGAGCAATGGTATGATCATTTTAGTAATCTTCTTGACAAAAGTAATGAAAGTAATGTAGATAACACTTTAGTGGAGGAGGATGACTCGGATTCAGATGATGAATGTATATTTAATCAGCCTATAATGGAAGAAGAGGTTCAGTTAGCTATTTGTAAACTGAAGGTGGGGAAAGCTGCTGGCCCTGATGGCTTGATACCTGAATTGTTAAAAAATGCATCTACAAAGATTACTCCTTTTTTTGTTAAGTTTTTTAATGCTCTGTTTGACAAAGGTGTCTTTCCTACAAACTGGTCAGAATCAATTATTTTACCACTGTATAAGAAAGGGGGAGTAAATGTTCCTGGAAATTATAGGGGTATTTCCTTGTGTGATGTGAGTAGCAAAATTTATAGTGGTATCATAAACAGAAGACTACAAGCATGGGTAAAAGAAAATAATTTAACAGGGGAATTTCAAGCAGGATTTAAAAAAAGGATACTCAACTGTTGATCATGTATTTACACTATTAGCCTGTGTACAAAAACAATTCAGTTTGAACAGAAAATTGTATGTTGCCTTTATAGACTTCGAAAAGGCGTTCGATTCCATCAACAGAAATTTGCTATGGCCAATATTGTTGAAAAATGAAGTAAAGGGAAAATTGTTTCGTTGTGTGAAAAGCATGTATAATTGTGTTAAGGCAAGAGTAAGATGTGGAACTAAATTATCGCCTTATATTCAATGTTCAGCAGGTGTCAAACAGGGTGACGTTTGCAGCCCGGTTCTATTTTCTCTGTTTATTAATGAGTTAGCACTTGAAGTAATACAAAATGGAAAATATGGTGTGACATTTTTGCTAGATACTTTGGAACTGTTTATACTTTTGTTTGCGGATGATGTTGTTGTTCTTTCTGAAACAGTTGTTGGTCTGCAGACCCAGATAAATAGTCTAATGCACGCTTCTTCCTCTTTGGGATTGAAGGTAAATATGGGTAAATCAAATATTGTTGTGTTTAGAAAGGGGGGTTATTTGAGTGCCAGAGAACACTGGTCAGTTGATGGTAATCAGATAGAAGTTGTCAATGCCTATAAATATTTGGGGTATATTTTTCAACTAGGCTTAGTTTCTCTGCTACATGCAGAGATTTAGCAAGCCGTGCAAAAAAGGCACTTCTCACTATCATGCGAGAATTAAATGCTTTGAATAATAGCTCAGTAAGACTTTTTTTGAAATTATTTGATGCACAAGTTCAGCCTATTATGCAGTATGGTTCAGAAGTTGGGGGTATTTATGCTGCGGCAGAATATTGTGAAAAAAAACCATTTATTTGCTTTAAAGAAATTTTTGGGAGTGGATAGACGAACACCTAACGACTTAGTGTACAGGGAAATGAATCGGTATCCTATCACTATAAATTTTGTTGTCAGTACTATACGCTATTGGTTAAAGCTAACAAGAATAGAACCAGAAAGGTTACCAAGGAAAGCGTATATGATGCTATGTGAGTTGGATGATCGAGGAAAAACAACATGGGTAACAAACGTAAGAAAGTGTCTTTTTCAGTATGGATTTGGTTTTGTTTGGTTTCATCAAGGTGTGGAAAGAGTGAATGAATTTTTGCGTGCATTCAAAAGTCGTTTAATTGATTGTAGGTGGCAAGAGTGGAACAATCGTATTCAAAATAGTGAGAGGTTCAGCATGTATCGTGCGTTCACTAGCCCTGTGCCTCGTATACAAAACTATTTGCTATTAGATATTGACAAACATTTGAAATTTACGATGACTAGATTTCGTTTTGGTATCTCTAGTATAACTGTTCATTCATTTCGATATAAACACCAAAGTGACAATGATTTGATATGTCCATTATGTAAAGAAGAAAACGAGGATGAAATTCATTT
>CM060319.1:75313851-75333851 GCA_030674155.1 Stramonita haemastoma
GCCACCTTCCCCCCTCTTTGCATCAGGCAGGTGGGGTTCCTAAAGTGTAGCTTTCTTGACAGTTCTCCGGGATCTAAAGGGCCCCTTTTGGTACCAGACAAAAAATGAGTTGCTAAACTCTGCCGGGGTTTTTTTTATTTATTGATTTTTTATTTTTTTTGTTTTTTTAATTTTCAACAAGGGGGGGTTTCGGCTAGGATACAGAGATCTTAACATTTGGGTTTCCCCCAGTGCAAACAATCAGGAACCATAACTCTGCCCTCAAAAGTTGTAAAAAATTTTCAGACTTAGCTTTTTACCCCTTTGTGATCCAACCCCTCTTGCCGTGGTTTTTTTTACTTTATTTATTTATTTATTTATTTTATTCATTTTTTTTATTCATGAATTTATTTAATTTATTTACCCGTTTAGTAATTGTTCATTTTTTTAAACCATATTCATTCATTCATATTCATCAATCGTTATTTTTTAACGTACAAAATCTTTGGAAAAGGAAAAACCACTAAAAAATGGATAAACGTACTTTTCTGAGGAAACTTCAAAAACAACGTGCGGGGGGAAATTTAACCTAGTCTGTTTTTTTTTTCTATTAATAAAAAAAATTCCAAAAAATAATAATACTTTCAAATAATTTAATTTTTCCCCTCCCCCAAAATTTTTTATCCCCAAAATTGAAGGGGTCCTATGAATATTTTAGTGTCAGGGTTTCATTTCCCTCGGGCCTGGATCAACTGGGGACTAAGTTACTTTCCCAGTACTCCCTCAAAAAAGAGCTCCCTAAAGCTTTACGGGGTTTCAATTTTTTGAAAAATAAATATTTTTTTCAGCAAACCCAAAAACCCAAAAAACCACACACACCATACAAAACGCGTGTAAATTACACTAAATTATGAATCTTGTTTTTAACTCAGCTGAGGTACAGTGGTATGTATCTGTGTACTTACTAGTTCGGTCTTGTTGACGGAAGTTTCTTAGAAGTGACGTCTTGATGGACGGAAAGTTCTCGAAAGTGACATCGTGATGGAATAAACATTCTTCGAAGTGATGTTTTGATGGTACAAAATTCTTGAAAGTGACTTTTTGATGATGGATAGAAAGTTCTTGGAAGTAACATCTTGACGAAAAAAATCAATCTTGGAAGTAACATCTTGACGAAAAAAACAATCTTAGAAGTAACATCGTGACGAAAAAAACAATCTTGGAAGTAACATCTTGACGAAAAAAACAATCTTGGAAGTAACATCTTGACGAAAAAAAAAAATCTTGGAAGTAACATCTTGACGAAAAAAAAACAATCTTGGAAGTAACATCTTGACGAAAAAAAACAATCTTGGAAGTAACATCTTGACGAAAAAAAACAATCTTGGAAGTAACATCTTGACGAAAAAAAAACAATCTTGGAAGTAACATCTTGACGAAAAAAACAATCTTGGAAGTAACATCTTGACGAAAACACAATCTTGGAAGTGATATCTTGATGGAAGAAAAATTCTTGGAAGTGACATCTTGATGATGGAAGAAACATTCTCGGAAGTCACATCTTGATGGAAGAAGAAAGATGCTCTTGGTCTTGAAGGACGAAGGGACTTTGCCACAGAACTGCCTTGCGATCAGCATCACTACTTCACCCTGATGTTAGCAACGCCACAGGCTAATGTTAGCAACGCCACAGGCTGATGTTAGCAACACCACAGGCTGATGTTAGCAACACCACAGGCTGATGTTAGCAACACCACAGGCTGATGTTAGCAACACCACAGGCTGATGTTAGCAACACCACAGGCTGATGTTAGCAACACCACAGGCTGATGTTAGCAACACCACAGGCTGATGTTAGCAACACCACAGGCTGATGTTAGCAACACCACAGGCTGATGTTAGCAACACCACAGGCTAATGTTAGCAACACCACAGGCTAATGTTAGCAACGCCACAGGCTAATGTTAGCAACGCCACAGGCTAATGTTAGCAACGCCACAGGCTAATGTTAGCAACGCCACAGGCTAATGTTAGCAACACCACAGGCTGATGTTAGCAACACCACAGGCTGATGTTAGCAACACCACAGGCTAATGTTAGCAACACCACAGGCTAATGTTAGCAACACCACAGGCTAATGTTAGCAACACCACAGGCTAATGTTAGCAACACCACAGGCTAATGTTAGCAACACCACAGGCTAATGTTAGCAACACCACAGGCTAATGTTAGCAACGCCACAGGATAACGTTAGCAACGCCATAGGCTAATGTTAGCAACACCTCATGATAACGTTAGCAACGCCACAGGCTAATGTTAGCAACACCACAGGATAACGTTAGCAACACCACAGGCTAATGTTAGCAACACCTCATGATAACGTTAGCAACGCCACAGGCTAATGTTAGCAACACCACAGGCTAAAGAATTACACAGAAGAACCAAGACAGTTTGGAAAACGCCTGAAGAAGTGTGAGGGAGTTCTAGTGTCCCTGGTCCTCCTCTAAGAAGAAGCAGCGAGCTACACACAAGTCCTGAGCTACCTTCACTCCACAGCACAAGGCCTGGATCAGACTGACAACCCGCCTCCTGACTTTCTGACCACATTTGAAGCCTGATCCAATTTCGTTTATAGCCCTGCCAACCACAGACGTATACCTGGGATAAAACCTCGTAATTGTCCTAAGATTAAAACTGCAACTATGTCCAGATTAAAATCGGGGCTTAAAACCGATTCTACTGTTCTTCCGCGTCTTCATGCCTGAGCCGATATATCCCGAGCCAACCCAGGATGATCCCAACATTGTGGGAGAACCACATCAACAACAGATTTCAGAAGCAGATGCTTGGGTATTCGCACAGCACAAGTTACACACCATGAGGTTCCCTCCCCTTGGACCAAATAAACGCGCACTGAATGAGCCAAGGTCAGCGTAAACTTCTCTATGGAAGGAACTAGTTTTACCCAGCATTGTCAGTGCCTTCAGAGATGATGTTCTTTCCGGAACACCAGGATCACTGTCACCGAGACTGCTTTTTCATCCCTTAATAAGGAGTTTTATTATTTGTTTGGGGGTCTTGTTTTTATTTAAAGGTAAAGGGTTTAGGTTAGTTTTTTGTTGTTAATTTTTAGTGGGGGCTGTTTAGTTTATTACTTTTCTATTCTAGTTTTGGGGGATATTTTTATTGTTTAGATTATTCTGATTTTAATAGGTTTGATTTTAGTTCATTTTGAATCCCCCGTTATTTTTTTTTTAATTCTAACGACCCCTTTTAGTTTTTATTCTATTTTTAAAGATTTAAATTTCATTTCACTTTACGTCAATTTAGCTTTTTGTTGGTTTAGTTTTTATTTGACTTCTTTTTACTATTAGGTTCCATTAGTTTGTTGGATTTCTTTTTACAAGGGATGTCAAAGCAGTCAGGGATGTTGTGTCCAGTGATCTGAAGGCACTGACAGGTCCTTCAGCCATGAAGCATTCCCCAAAGAGGAAGACCCAAAATTTGACCAAAACAGCATAAAACAGAATGACATTTCTTCTTTCTGCAAGTACCATGCGGATTGCTCTCAGCTACTTTCTGAAGACATCCCCAAAGCAGTGGAAGGTCTGCAGCTTTACATCTCTATCATTATGTAGTTAATTTCACATTCAGCAGTAACTTTCCGCAATCAACTGATGTTCTTATCGGCTTTTTTCCCCTAAAACATATTTAGTTGTAGTGAATGATTCCATGAATTTTTCCCGCTTTTGCGATAATAAAATATTCGTAACCATTTCCAAAATCCTGACTGCGCTGCCTAACCTAACATATCAAACAACGTCGGCGTTTTTGCTCGACCCCGAAGCCTTCGGAAACCACCTTGAAAACTGCCCACTGGGACCGTAGAATACCCTTACACCAAAGACGATTGAACATAATTATGTTTATATATCAGACCTATTTCTAAGCGACCATCAAAAGAACTAGCTTGACTCAAAGCTCAAACCTTCTTCAATTAAAAAAAAAAAAAAAAAGCTGGAGAGTCTTGAAAACTTAGCACTGGGACCGTAGAATATCCTTGCCCCAAAAACTAAGATACGTTTATATCTCATAGTTATTAGTAAGAAGCCATCCAAGGACTAGCTTGACACAGAGCTAGAAAACTATTCCAAACAGAAGTTTACAAAACAACAGTGATGCTATCACAAGACAGTCTAGCGGCACTGCACCCATGTACCAATGCTCTTCATCTCGCGTTCTCTGATCAGAAGGTTCACAGATGCTGGCCACAATCTGATAAGCACATACACGGAACTGTGTCATTAACCGTAAAATTTTAAAGAAAAGTATTCACAATTATTTCATAGGATCCAACCCCACGAATTTTCCAGTCCCGTAGCTATCCACAAAAAAGTCTCCATCAACTGGACCATGCATGTTTAATGGAAGCATATCTTCCTACAGACTGATACAGAGTCATTTTTCTTCTACCCCTCCAGAAGTTGTGTGGGCACTGCACTCACCAGGCAGTGGGCTCTCGGGAACTTGACTCTGGTCAAGCCACCACCAGTGTGCGTGTGTTTTATCATCCACTACTATCGCCACACAGTGGCCTACTCTTCGTCTAGGCGGAACAGGGTTTTATGTGTGTGCAACATGCTTTGTGTGTGGTCGTATGAGTAACCTCTGTAGTCTCATCCAGATGTTCATGGAATAGAGAAGTCAAATTTCCATCGCACAGGTGTCTAAGTTGCTGGGTTGATATAGATTTAATTAAGTTCAAGGACCTTTTTAAAGAAGCTGAAGAAATTCACGGGCGCCATTTCTGCAGTGTTGTATTTGTAGCAAACACGCTAAGCTCTGTTACTGACCCGCCAACCACAATAACACCAGAAATACATATGCAAACATGGGCATGTGTGCGTGTGTGCGTATGTGCGCGCGTGTGCGTGTTTGTATGCGTGTGTGTGTGGTGTGTGTGTGTGTGTGTGTGTGTGTGTGTGTGTGTGTGTGCATGCGTGCGTGCGTGCGTGCGTGCGTGCGTGCGTGCGTGCGTGCGTGCGTGTGCATGTGTGTGTGTGTGTGTGTGTGCGCGCGCACGCGCGCGCTGAAAAATGGTTTCCCTCGCGGCACTTTGAGGCATAACATGCAAGTTGTCCTATGCTGTATGGTATGTTTATCATGGACATGGTTTTCATGTTTTAAGTAAATAACTAGGACTACAACATTTCTAAAAATCTTAAACAAACCGCCAAGTTCAATTTCATGTAGCAAAGTTGGATACTGCATCTACCCGTTCAGGAGTAGTCTTCCGCACTTTCAAAAGTAAACAAGAAGCAAACACTGAAGACAATCTAGAAAAACTCGTTAAAAAATCAAATATTTACAACTTTCTCTGGTAGTTGAAAACCCCATCTACTGGCTTGACACTGAATCTTGATGGACGCCATAGCCGAGTGGTTATGACCGTTTGCTTTCAATTCCATGGTGTCATGGGTTCGAATCTAGGCGGCATCTGACGAATTAATGGTGGTTATTTTTACGATCCTCCATGTCAAATTTTAGTGCAAACCTGCTTGTGCCCAAACTCCGTGTTTATTTATATGCAAAAGATCGAATCAGCATACTAAAAATCCCGTAAAAGTCAGCGCGAGTTAAGTTTCGGAAATACGAGCACACCCAGCATACATACCCGAAGTGGTGCAGCTATCTTCATGGTAAGCGAAAACGGTCGCAAACGCAAAATCTCGACACTGGTGAACCTCGGAGCTCTAGCCGAGGAACAAAAACGAATTAAACTTCAAGTCTTTCAGAAATGACTAAAAGTTATATATATTATTATTATTAATAATCAGTTCGACCTCTGTCCTTACGAACTTATGCACGTCAAAAGGTTCCACGACGGTTGAAAATCAGAAAATTACCTCCCGACGGTCCTAGCAAAATGGTAGGTTCAGTTCCTATCTCTATAAAGTCGGAATGCGGCTACCTTAATGATGGGGAAAAATGGTCGCATACTCAAAAATCTCAGCATTAGTAAACCTGGGAGCTATAGCAGAGAAACGAAAATTTTTCGCTTAGTTATACTCTAGACACTACAAAATTGTGATATGGGGGGGGGGGGGTACACATAGCGTCACTGAACAGAAGAAAAAAACTAACAGTGAGCTGAACAGGAAAATAACCATACAAGTTTGCACCAGCTGAAATCTATGGAAAGCAAATAATAGGCTTTTGTTACCATGTTAGTATTTTTCTGCATGGCTAAAAAGCAGGGAATAAAGGAAGGGGGAGGGGCTGGGTAAACTTTTTTTCGTTTGAAAAATCTGGGAGAGGACAGATGGAAATAATACTTTCGTCGTTCTGACATGGTGGAACTCGCGAAGAATTCACTTTAATGTCACAATGATTCCTATAGGGGCTAAAGTAAAATTCTTAGTTACGGTAGTTGGGGAACACACGGAAATGTTGCCCCGCAAAAAAAAACTGCACTACTTTTGTTATGGAACATAAAAAAAGCAAATCGACAAATAAAATCTTCTCATAGTCCTCTTGATTTTCCGAACGTTTCAATTTCGAAAATGTAAAAATGATAATAAGAGAACAAAACACAATCATAATAACCTACACAGCTTACCTGAAGCCTCACCTTTTCAACTGCAGGGAGCGGCGCCAAACAACACGTCTTGTCCAGGTGTGGCAGGGCCAGTGAACCAGTGACAGTCAGGCCTGGCTAAGGGACAGTGAAGGGACAGGCAGTGACAGGCCTATTTCAATGCTTCTCTGGTTGAAAAGAAATCATTGGCCACGTGCATCATGCATCATCACTTCTGAAGGCAGAAGAGCTCTCTCTCTTCTCTCTCTCTCTCTCTCTCTCTCTCTCTCTCTCTCTCTCTCTCTCTCTCTCTCTCTCTCTCTCCTCTCTCTCTCTCTCTCTCGGCTCGGGGGGAGATGCACTCATGAATGCAGGTCGTGTTTGTGCTGTGCTCTGACAAATTGGGAAAAAAATGACATTTCTTGGTCTCCAATTGCGGAAATTTTTTGCAGATGTCTTCCTCTATGGTGTGTGCAACTAAATATGGTTTGGAAGTACTGAAAAGGTCAGTGGAAGTGTGTATATAAACATTTATCAAATCAATATACCACAAAGAAGGATTTTTTTCTGATTATAAAAAATATCTCAGTGCTCAGGAGGGTGGAACGGTGTCATTCATGCACGTGCAACTTGCTTTAAGAGGAGAGTGCCCAAACTGTATAGCCATGAACTTGTTTCTGCTTCCTGGCACGTGTGTAATATAATGTTTATAAACAAACCACAGGCACATGAGAAAGTGAATAATGTCGCAACAAGAACTTTTACCACCCCCTCCAAATGTTATCCAAATGATGGATTGGCGTTTTACGCAAATTCAACAAGGACTCTTCCTTCATACAAACAGTATAAAAAGCAGTATTGAAGAAAAGTTCAGCACTCTTGATGTCAGGCTGTCACACTTCCTTGAGGAAATGCACACACTGAAAGAATGTGCTCTGCAAAACAAAGAAGCCATTCAGGAATTACAGGAAGACAGACAGATAATTCTTGACCGCTTGGAGACAGTGGAAAGAAAGCTGGAATCCAATGAGCAAAGCATGAAGGCATGTAATGTCAAATTTCTAAATGTGGAAGAACTGGACAGTGAGGATGACCAGACAACTACTCAGTACATAATAGATATCCTGAATAATCATGGACCTCACCCTAACTGGCAGAAGGAAGACATCTCAAGAGCCTACCGGGTCGGAAGACCACAGGCATGGAGAAATGAACCACGCCCTATCATAGTTCACTTTTGTCGCTGGTCAGACAAAATGGCGGTGATAGGTGACAGGAACTTTAGGGACAACCTTCGTGAGAGTGGAATCAAGGTGTCTTCTGACCTCACGGTCCACCAGAGAGAAACAGTTGATTTTCATCGGGGCCAAGGTAAAATTGCCTATATACATCGAGGCAAATTACATATCAGAGACAAACAGCCTTATCCACAGCTACAAGACCACAGGCGACAATTCCCACACACGGTTGGTTCCCAGGAAGAGGACTGGCCCTCTGTCCAGAACAGCAATTATGGCAGATGGAAGAGGGATACAGGGGGCAGGCACGCTGACCATGGGCATCAGTGGGAGAAGGAGAGGACTCCACAAAAATACCTTTCTCCAAGCCCAGCCAGAACCTATGGACATGAGGGTTGTCAGGCTCAGTCATTCAGCAGACCTCTCCAGAGAATGTCTGGACCACACTACAAGGTTCATCAGCAAAACTCCAAGGAGCAGAAAAGAAATGTCAGGAGAGAGAAATACTACACTGATCCAAGAGAGGTCGGTACAGAATTTGGGAAAAGTAACTTCTGCCAAAGCCAGGGAGTGGACAGAGAATTACCAGTCGTACCAGGTGTCCATTCCTACAGTGAAGTGGTGGGACATGAAAGGCAGCCCAGGACAGAGGAGAGGACCAAACCTCAGGGACCTGGCAGTAATACCAACAGAGCTGCTCCAGTATGTTCAAGACAAAGTAACACCAGAAGAGCTGCTGGTTTCAGAATGCACCAGCCAAACAGACTGCATAGATTGGACACTCAAGAAGACCTTGACTTCAGTGACAGTGGTGACCCAAACATTGATGAGGAGAAGGCTCATGTGGATGGGGCTGACTATTGCACTGGGCATGCAGGAGAGAGAACAAAACATAAGACCACAATCAACAGAACAAATGACAGTGAAGACTGTATCAGTAATGCAGCTACAGATAACAATCCTTGTAGGTCTGATAAAACATATGGGAATGATGTGGACATGGGTCCCAATGACATACAGGATATGGTGGGCAATGACGTACAAGAAGATATTCCAGATGTAGACATTACAGTGTCGACAGAAGGTACTGTCAGTGACAAGGCAACAGATGATGACACAGACGACAACATAGAAAATGAAAGTACAACTAAAAAATAAAGAAAGGGCTTGTAACACTGACCAACTTCAAACAGCAGATGACACAAACACTGACAAACAGCTGGACGTACAGACTACCAACTCACAATATAAGCATGTAACTAATCATAGTGCTCAGTCTTTGTCCGCAGCACAAACTGCAAGACCCAGACGCGCTGCCTCTCAGACGGGAAGTACTAGATCGAGGCAAACCAGGCACAATGACTCAGCTCGGTCCCATAGTCAGAGCAGCATCATGGATTCTTTCAAGAAGCTAGCCACTGATAAAGGAGCTGTGGACAAAGGTCTGAATCCCCAGTTAAAAGCAAAAACTAAGGGGATAAAAACACGTGCAGGTGCAAAAAAATAGGGAATCGGCCGGGCCACAAGTGATGGTAAGGAAACAGGTAAAACTGTATACCTTAATGCGACACAGAGCAGATTACATGAGCCAGTTCAGCACATGAGAATTCCAGATCGTAATGTATATAAAAGTCATGTTAAATTTCTCAATTACAACGTGCATGGTCTTTTACCAAAGTTAGATAATGCAGACTTTGTTAGTTTTCTTTTGAAGTATGATATTATTTGTCTAACAGAAACGTTTATTGCAATTGATGTTGATTTTCCTGTTTTTCATGATTATTTGTTGTTTGTTTCAAAAGCTAGAAAGCTTTCGCACCAGGGAAGGTACTCGGGAGGAGTAATTGTTTTGGTTAGGAAATCATTGTCATCTTTTATTGAAAAAGTTGATGTTGAAAATGAAAATACTATTGTTTTAAAGATGTATAAAGATTTGGTTGGTGTTGACAAAGATGTTTTTGTTGTTTGCTCATATATTCCTCCAAGTGACTCACCTTTTTGGAAATCAAGACATGACATTTATGGGATAGAAGTTTTGGAAAACTGCATATTGGACCTCCAAAGTGAGTATGACGATTTCTATCTTCTACTAATGGGGGACTTTAATGCTCGAACAGCAACTTATAACTATAACTGCAGTGCTTCAAATGATGACAATGATTTCAAAACCTTTCAAGGATTTGTTGAGTCGGAACTGTTAAGGAAGTCGCAAGATATGCATACTAACATGTTTGGTAACCAACTTCTTGAATTGTGCAATATGTTTGACTGTGTTATTTTGAATGGTCTCTGCGAAGCAGGTTTTGATGATAGCTGCACATTTATATCCCCATCTGGTTCAAGTACAGTAGATTATTTCATAGCATCCTTTGATTTATTTACAGCTGTTAATGTACTCTCTCTGAATGTAGAAAAATATGACAGAGTCTGATCACTTACCAGTCAGTATGGAAGTTGGGATTGCTTGTAACTTTTCAAAACCTACAGACTATGCAAAGAAGAATGAGCCATATGATAAACTTGTATGGAGTAAAGATAAAGAAGACAAATTTCTTAATGCCTTAAGAAGCGAAGAGATCCAAAATAGACTTTTGTTGGCCACAGATGCTCTAGAACACAATGTAGAAAGTGCCCTAGATATGTTTGTAAAATGTTTAAAAGATGCCAGTACTTGTATGAACAAAAGGGTTTGCATGCACAACATAAAGAAATCTCCGTGGTTTGATAATGAATGCCAAAAGCTAAAAAAAGAAAGCAGAGCAAAACTGAACCATTTCAGAGTAACTAGACGTGAAGATGATAGAATAGAGTATGTTGAGAAAAGGAAACAGTACAAAAAATTACTAAAAACTAAAAAGCAAAAATACAGAAAGCAAAAAGTTGAATCCTTAGTGAAAAACATAAATGATTCTTCAAAGTTTTGGAGTCAGGTTAGAAGCATGGGATGTGGAAACACTGAGAAAATATATAGTAGTATTAGTACTGAGAACTGGTTTACTCATTTCAAGGATGTTTTTCAAAGTCATGATGGAATTGATGATAATAGTAACATTACAGCAGACTTATTGGAAGACACCGAACATATTTTAAATAGGGACATATCCGAATTAGAAGTCTTAGAAGCAATACGCAAGTTGAAATTGGGAAAAGCAAGTGGAATAGATGGTATAACAGCTGAAATGTTAAAGGTTGGCAGTAGGGATGTGATAGTTTTTTTGATGAAGATGTTCAATGTCATTTTTTCATCTGGCATATACCCAAAAGAGTGGTCTAAGGCTATAATAATTCCAATTCATAAAAAAGGCAATCGTGAAAAACACAGATAATTACAGGGGTGTATCATTATTAAGCATTATCTCAAAGTGTTTTACAACAATTTTGAACAAACGATTATATAAATGGTTAGAAAATAACAATATGATTTCTGAAAGCCAGGCAGGTTTCCGTAAAGGTTATTCAACTATTGACCAGATATTTAACTTATATGCAGTTATTCAGAAATGTACTCAAAAAAAAGGAAGAAAACTTTATGTTGCTTTTGTGGATTTCAGAAAAGCTTTTGATTCTGTACAACATGGAAAACTTTTGGAATGTATGAAAACACAAGGTGTGAAAGGGAGGTTTATGATGTGCTTAAAATCAATGTATTCTTCATTGTTGTCATGTGTACGTGCAAATGATGAGTTTACAGAATTTTTTCATTGTCCTGTTGGAGTACGGCAAGGCTGCGTGTTAAGCCCAACTTTGTTTTCTGTATTTATAAATCAGTTATCTGACCATATGAATGCCAAAGGTAAACATGGTATCCAGATTCTACCAGACTTTTTGGAATTATTTATATTGCTTTTTGCTGATGATGTGGCCTTATTGTCAACAAGTCCACACGGCTTACAAAATCAGCTAAATGTATTACATAAATGTTGTGAAGAAATGAAATTGAACGTAAATACTGATAAAACTAAAGTTATGGTTTTCAGAAAAGGGGGTTATTTAGGGCGACGTGAACAATGGGTGTTTGATGGAAGAAAGCTGGATGTTGTAAATAATTATTGTTACTTAGGGTTTAATTTCACAACAATGACTAGTATGAAGAAAGGTACTGAACATCTGATAGTTAAAGGCAAAAAGGCAGCCATTCAATTAAACAGAGCGTTTCAGAAATATAAAGAAATGACTGCCTATACTTTTTTCAAAATATTTGATGCTAAAGTACAATCTGTTTTACTCTATTCATCTGAAATCTGGGGGTTGTATAAGCTAGATCATTTAGAGAAAGTTCACATGTTAGCTTGTAAAAGATTTTTAGGTGTCCCAGTCAGAACTCCTAACAAGATGGTTTATGGGGATCTGGGAAGATACCCTCTTTATGTAAATTCTTGTGTATCAGTCTTAAGATATTGGTTCAGACTTATTCAAATGGAAAACGAAAGGTTACCCTATAAAGCATATGAGATGCTTCTTGATCTAGATAGAAATGGGAAAGTTTGTTGGGTATCTAAAATCAGGGAAATTTTATTGAAACAGGATTTCATTTTGTCTGGTTGCAACAAGGTGTCGGCGATACCAAAGCATTTTTGAAGCAGTTTAAACAGAGACTTATTGATATTTCTATTCAGGAATGGACTTCTACAGTTAGAGATCGGGATAGATATGAAAGTTATAGATCCTTTAAAATGATTTTTGAAAGTGAAAAATACATACACGATGTTGATACTTATTGCTTCAGGGTAGCCATTGCCCAGGTTAGATTTAACGTCCTGCCTTTAAATGCAAATATTCATCGGTATAGTGACTCTTTGCAAGATAAAACCTGTCCTTTTTGTAAGTCAATGACTGAAAATGAAATGCACTTTTTGTTTGACTGCCCCATGTACTCTGATCTTAGAGCTAAGTTCCTTGGTGATTTAGCTCAATTTTCTCTTCATGTTTTGTTGGAAGTAAAAAATCCCCATCAGATGCATGGTGTTTCCCGGTATGTTTTTCATTCTGTCAATAGACGAAAGAGGTGTGTCATTTAAATTTGCTATTCTATGTGGGCTTGGCCAAATACTTTTGTTGATTCCCAAATGCGTTGGTGGTGATTTTGTTACTGCAAGGATGATGATGTCAATATGACAATTTTGTTTGATTCTTTTTTTTAATTGCGATTGAAACACTGTATGTTCCTTG
Source organism: Stramonita haemastoma (assembly GCA_030674155.1). NCBI lineage: Eukaryota > Metazoa > Mollusca > Gastropoda > Neogastropoda > Muricidae > Stramonita > Stramonita haemastoma. The sequence goes on from CM060319.1 coordinate 75,326,815, forward strand.
CCCTTATTATGTTTTGTAACAATGTATAATGATATGTGAGAGTGTTCTGTTGAGGGAGGCCGACATAGACAGATCGAGCTGTATCAGAATCCATTTTCATGTGGGCTGTTGTGCAGCGGGATGGTCATTCTGATAATAGTAACCAGGTGGTGATGGTGGGCATAGTGGTGGACATATTTATGATGCTGGTGATGTAAACGTTGAAGATGATGGTGCTGGTGGTGCAAATGTTGAAGATGATGGTGTTATAGATGCTGAAGATGATGGTGCTGGGGATGTAAATGTTGAAAAGGATGGTATTGGTGATATAAATGTTGAAGGTGATGGAGATGTGAATGTTAAAAATGATGGTGATGGTGATGGTGACGTAAATGTTGAAGATGATGGTGCTGGTGATGTAAATGTTGAAGATGAAGGTGGTGTGAATGTTTAAGATGATGGTGCTGGTGATGTGAATGCTGAAGATGATGGTGATGTAAATGTTGAAGATGATGGTGATGGTGATGTAAATGCTGAAGATGCTGGTGATGTAAATGTTGAAGATGCTGGTGATGTAAATGCTGAAGATGATGGTGATGTAAATGCTGAAGATGATGGTGATGTAAATGCTGAAGATGCTGGTGATGTAAATGCTGAAGAAGATGGTGATGTAAATGTTGAAGAGGATGGTGATGGTGATGTAAATGTTGAAGATGATAGTGCTGGTGGTGTAAATGTTGAAGATAATGGTGATTGTGATGTAAATGTTGAAGGTGATGGTGATTGTGACGTAAATGTTGAAGGTGATGGTGATTGTGACGTAAATGTTGAAGATGATGGTGATTGTGATGTTAATGTTGAAGATGATGGTGATTGTGATGTAAATGCTGAAGATGCTGGAGATATAAATGCTGAAGATGATGGTGATGTAAATGCTGAAGATGATGGTGATGTAAATGCTGAAGATGATGATGATGTGAATGCTGAAGACGATGGTGATGTAAATGCTGAAGATGATGGTGATGTAAATGCTGAAGATGCTGGTGATGTAAATGCTGAAGATGATGGTGATGTAAATGCTGAAGATGATGGTGATGTAAATGCTGAAGATGATGGTGACGTAAATGCTGAAGATGATGGTGATGAAAATGCTGAAGATGATGGTGATGTAAATGCTGAAGATGATGGTGATGTAAATGCTGAAGATGATGAAGATGAAAATGCTGAAGATGATGGTGATGTAAATGATGAAGATGCTGGTGATGTAAATGCTGAAGATGCTGTTGATGTAAATGCTGAAGCTGATGGTGATGTAAATGATGAAGATGATGGTGATGTTAATGCTGAAGAGGATGGTGTTGTGATGTAAATGCTGAAGATGATGGTGATGTAAATGCTGAAGATGATGGCGCTGGTGTTGTAAATGCTTAAGATGATGGTGATGTAAATGCTGATGATGCTAGTGATGTAAATGCTGAAGATGTTGGTGATGTAAATGCTGAAGGTGATGGTGATGTAAACGTGGAAAATAATGGTGATGTAAATGCTGAAGATGATGGTGCTGGTGATGGAAATGTTGAAGATGATGGTGATGTAAATGCTGAAGATGATGGTGATGTAAACGTTGAAAATAATGGTGATGTAAATGCTGAAGATGATGGTGCTGGTGATGGAAATGCTGAAGATGCTGTTGATGTAAATGCTGAAGATGATGGTGATGTAAACAGTGATGAAATGATGGTGATGTAAATGCTGAAGTAGTAGAGTGAGTATGCTGTGTGGATGTAAATGCTGAAGATGATGGTGATGTAAATGCTGAAGATGAATGGATGCTGGTGATGTAAATGCTGAAGATGATGGTGATGTAAATGCTGATGATGCTAGTGATGTAAATGCTGAAGATGTTGGTGATGTAAATGCTGAAGATGATGGTGATGTAAACGTGGAAAATAATGGTGATGTAAATGCTGAAGATGATGGTGCTGGTGATGGAAATGTTGAAGATGATGGTGATGGAAATGCTGAAGATGATGATTATGGTGATGTAAATGTTGAAGAGGATGGTGATGGGGGTGAAAATGCTGAAGATGATGGTGATGTAAATGTGGGGGATAAAGGTGATGGTGATGGTGATGTAAATGCTGAAGATGTAAATGCTGAAGATGATGGTGATTTAAATGTTGGAGAGATTGGTAATGGTGATGTAAATGTTGAATTCTGAAGATGATACTGATGGTGGTGATGTAAATGTTGAATTCTGAAGATGATACTGATGGTGATGTAAGTGCGGAAGGTGGTGATTATAGAGGGGGATGTATATGGTAGAACCGTTGAAGGAGGTACTGATGGTTATCAGGATATGAATACTAATCATGATGATGATGGTAATGATGATGTGATCACTAATGGTGATGATGGTATGATGATTTGGTTACTAAAGATGATGATGGTAACGATGGTGTAGGTGTGGAAAGTGACTGTGGTAATGGTGACTGTGATGAAGATGTTAAAGATGACGATGGAAACAGTGATGAAGAAGACGAGGATTATGATCGTGACTATTGTGTAGACACTGAAGATGATAACCGTGACGATGATAATTATATAGGTTGAAGAGGAGGATGATAGTGCAGATGACGAAGAGAATGATTTTGACAATGATGACGTAGATGATGACAGTAATGATGGCGATATTGATATACTTGCTGCAGCTGTAGATATGGATAATGACGATGCTGATGGTAGTGATTATATACTTGATAACAATAATGATGGGGATAATGTTAACTAGAGGGCATTGAATGTGACTCATGTAATTGCAGAATTGGAAATGATGAATGAATGGAATTGTTTTCTACTATGATGTTTACCTTCCCCCTGCCTCAAACATGTTTTGTATAATGGCCTAAGGCCGATGTACAATAAAACTTTTCAGTGTTCAGTGTTCAGTGTTCTCTCTCTCTCTCTCTCTCTCTCTCTCTCCTCTCTCTCTCTCTCTCTCTCTCTCTCTCTCTCTCTCTCTCTCTCTCTCTCTCTCTCTCTCTCTCTCTCTCTCTCTCTCTCTCCTTACATGCATGCATGCATGTATGCATGCATACATGCATACATACATTCATACATACATTCATACATACGTACATACATACATTCATATAAAAATATATATACATACATACATAGGTACGTACGTACGTACGTACGTACGTACATTCATACATACATACATACACAACACACACACACACCATACACACACACACACACACACACACACACACACACACCACACACACACACACACACACACACACACACACACACACACACACACACACAACAATAACAATAACAACACACACAAATATATATGTATATAAATTGTATTGTGTATTCATATATACATATAATTATATACATACACACACACGCATAGAGACACACACACACACACACACACACACACACACACACACACACACACACACACACACACACACACACACACACACACACACACACACAAAGACAGAAACAGAGACAGAGACAGAGACAGAGATAAACAGACAAGATGGAAACTAAGACATAGAGATAGTCAGAGAGAGACAGATACAGAGGCAGGCATACACACAGATAGAGAGGCTCAACTACTTATTGTTTCTTTTTCCCCAAAGTCGCACATAAGCCGTCTTTAAGGGGGAATATGCAAATGCAAAAATAAACACCCAAAGCGGCTGCACTGGTGTCAAAGACAGATTGCAACAGCTTAGAGACCATCCCCGACTTTGTTATCTCTTTTTTTATATAGCGTCTCTGCTTTTCATATCATGCAGCAAATCTTTTCTCTTATCTTCATACTTTTTTCTTTATGTTTTGTGTATCTGTTTATTCCTTTTGCCGCCTTGTTGTCTGTACCTTATATATCCTGCTAATCCCAGGCCGTGGATCGGTGGTCTAGAGGTAATGCACCTGCCTAGAAAGCGAAAAGTTTGGGTTTGATCCGGGGTCCAGGTTTGATCCCCGTTTGTGCTCGAAAAGTTTTCTCCCATCCATGAGTGGTAGTCTGGGTGCTAGTCTTTAATATCAGACGATAAATCGAGACCCTGTGTGTAAGACTCATTTAGCGCACGTAAAAGAACCCGCGGCAACAAAAGAGTTGTTCCTGGCAAAATTGTGTGAAAAGAAGGAAGAGAGAAGCGTACTCTGATAGGGAAACACATACTCATGCCGACAGGAAAAAAGATAATGGGTAGCGCTGCTCTTGTGGCGACGCGCTCTTCCCAAGGAAAGCAGCCCTAATTTCAAGCAGAGAGATCTTCCAGTCCATTCATGTTTCTTTATAACCCCGCCGACCACACAGGCCATATCGGGGCTGTCACCTCGTCACATTTTAAATCTCAAAATAAAACTGTGGAACTGTATACAGATTAAAGCGGGGTATAAAACCACCTCTACTGTCCTTGCTTGTGCCAGTGCCCTGGTCAACCATAAGGGTCAACGCGAGGCGGGCACACACACACACACACACACACACACACACACACACACACACACACACACACACACACACACAACACACACACACACACACACACACACACACACACACACACACACACACACACACACACACACACACACACACACACACAGCAAGATGCCTCCCGTACAAATTGCTTGTGTACATGTGCACCTGCAAACACACACACACACACACACACACACACACACACACACACACACACACACACACACACACACACAGAGTTTCGTTTGCGATAACACATAAATCCATGTAAAAAGAAAATAATAACACGGAATAAACGATTGGAATTACGGAAGCAAATTTAGACAAAATCTCAGATGTATGGGAGAGAATCTTCCTTATTAATCAACCGCGCGCATGTGTGTGTGTGTGTGTGTGTGTGTGTGTGTGTGTGTGTGTGTGTGTGTGTGTGTGTGTGTGTGTGTATGTGTGTGTGTGTGTTATTGTTTGTGTGTGTTTGCATGTGTGTGTGTTTGTGTGTGTTTGCATGTGTGTCTGTCTGTCTGTCTGTGTCTGTGTCTGTGTGGATGTCTCTTATACTGTGATTCTTGTATGATGAGGCATGAATATGTAAACGCACACAATTTCGTTTCCTTCATATATTGTTGTTTAGTACAGACGTGCTCGCAAATACCAGCTCTTTTATTCTTTGGCAAAACTCATACTAGATCTAGGTGCCTGGAGAAAGTGTTCCCTGTAGAGATGGAGATTGGACTATATGACCGAGTGTGACTTGGCATTGTTTCTGATGTTAGCAACATAGGAAAAAACAACATCTGGTAGGTAGGTAGATAGATAGATAGATAGATAGATAGATAGATAGATAGATAGATAGATAGATAGATAGATAGATAGATAGATAGATAGATAGATAGATAGATAGATAGATGCATACATACATACATACATACATACATACATACATACATACATACATACATACATACATACATACATACATACATACATACATACATACATACATACATACATACATACATACACACATACATACATACATACATACATACATGGACGGAAAGACAGACAGACAGACTGACAGACAGACAGACAGAAATAGATACACAAAGGCACACGTCCAATCCAGTCCATTTATAGAGTCTATGGTCCCGCTTACCACGATAGCCATATCAGGGCGGTCACATAGTTTTAGTTATCAGAAGAAAACTGTGAAACTATATAACGATTAAAACAGGAGTAAAACCAGCTTTTCCGGAACTCTTTGTATCAAGACCCCTTGATTTTTCGTTTTAAGAGCAATACCAATACTGTCACCATCCCCTTCAACTAGCGCATAGACCTTAGGGGCACCACTGAATATTTTTAACCAGATTCCTCAACTCCTCGCGCGTCTGTATAAGTAGTATGTCTTTCTATTTAAGGCCAGTCCACTCTCTGGTACTGTCTTCCCATCGATTCCTCTGTCTGCCTCTTCGTCTCCCTCCTTGTACTGTTCCCTGTAGGACAGTCTTGGTCAGTCTGATATTCGCGTAAAGTACCCGTACCACTTCAGTTTGTGTTTTCTCACTGAAGGCAGGAGCTCTTCATGTGGTCCGATGGCATTTTCAGTTCTTGTTATCACTATCTTGTCAGTTATGTAATCTTAGTATAAGATACCATGAAGTTTATCATTGATACCAATACTTTATTATACCAATAAACAACGAAATTCCCGTGGGTGACAAGCCACACACAAAAGCAATCAACAGAAAGAGAAAACAGGTACCACAGAAAATGATTAAAAAAAACAAGTACCTGCTACCATGAGGACCATCCTAGGATGGTCAGCATAATTATTAAAATCGACACCTGCGATTTCAATTAGTAAGCCAATTTGATGGTCAGGGTCTTAAAAATGTGACTTCTTTTCGAGGCAGAATTATTCAGGAAAGATCAGCAACGGTTTTCTATCCATGCAATAAGCCTGGCTAATGAACAGGCTCTGTCACTTAATTATGCAAATCAAGCTGTTGAATTTTTTGCATTGTTATGCACATTTTTTCACGTATAAAAATCATGCTGTTTATTTTCTGGGTGTGTAATGCAAATTTTGTACCATATACAAATCAAGGTGCTAAATTGTTGCCCTGTTATGCACATTTTTATCTATGTAAATTAAGCTGTTAAATTTGTGTCGTGTTATGTAAGAAAATGTCATATGATATATAAATCAAACTGTTCAATGTTTGCTTGTTATGTAATTTATTTTATGCATACAAGTCAACCTGCTGAATATTCGCTGTTATGCAAATGTTGTCACATAACTAGGCAAATAATACTGTTGATTTTTTTTGCGGTGTTATGCAAATGATGTCGCATAATGTGCCAATCAAGCTGCTGTATTTTGACGTGTTATGCGGTTTTTTACACATGAAAATCACACTATTAATTTTTTGCCGTTTTATGCCAATGCTGTCACATATGCAAATCAAGCTTCTAAATTTTTTGGTGTTATACAAATATTGTCACATAGCCAAATCAAGCCACTGCAATT
>CM060319.1:75346351-75351227 GCA_030674155.1 Stramonita haemastoma
ATGCTTTGCCGTACGGTGGTTTGCCTTGCTTTGTCTTGTTTGCATTATTGCACTGCATTGCACTGAATTGCCTTGCAGCTTGCCTTGCAGCTTGCCTTGCATTGCCTTCCCTTGCCTTTTTGTCTTTCCTCATTCCACTGTTTTGCCTTGCCTTTCTTCATCGCCTTGCCTTGCCTTATTTTATCTGCTTTGCCCTTGCAATGACCAAAATTGGAGATGGGGGGAGGTCAGGGGAGGAGGAGAGGAGGAGGAGGAGAAGAGGAGGAGGAGGAGGAGGAGGAGGAGGAGGAGGAGGAGGAGGAGGAGGAGGAGGAGAAAGCAATCGACCAGCGGCTGACAGAAAAAGCCAGTGTTGGCTTACCATGCAGCTGTGTGTGTGTTGTGTGCCTGTGTGTGTATGTGTCTGTGTGTGTGTGTGTGTTTGTGTGTGTGGTGTGTGTGTGTGTGTGTGTGTGTGTGTGTGTGTGTGTGTGTGTGTGTGTGTGTGGTGTGTGGTGTGCGTGTGTGTGTGTGTGTGTGTGTGGCACAGCCCTTGCTAAACACCGCATTATGTCTGGAGGTGACCATAAGATGCACCGCCTAAAGCCTGGTCTGAATACCATGAGCCCAATAATCTCTCTCTGTCTGTGTGCGAGTATGTCTTTCTTGTCTGTCTTGTATACTGATCGCTGTTTCTGTCTTGTCAGTATACATACATACATACATACATACATACATACATACATACATACATACATACATACATACATACATACATATATATATATGTGTATATATATATTATTGTATACTTATATTTATACTTATATGTATACTTATATTTATATACATAAGTTAAAGTTAAAGTCTGTCCCGAGCCATAAGGCTCATCAGGCCGGTGCTTATCCCGGTTTCTGTGGCGTTTAAGCGACTGAGAGTCATAGATTCCCCCCTGGATAGGACGCCAGTCTATCGCAGGGTTAACCCCCAACACAAGGTTGGTACCCCTTTTACACCTGGGTGGGGTGAGAAAATAGCCGTAAAGTGCCTTTTCCAAGGGCACAACGCCATAGCGGAATAGCTGGGATCGAACCCGCAACCTTTAGATTACGAGTACAACGCCCTAACCACTAGGCCACAGCGGCGGCATTTATATACATATATATAGATATATAGATATAGATATAGATATATATAGATATATACATAGATATATTGTATACTTATATTTATATGTATATAAATAATTATATATAATAATGTATATATAATTGTATATTTATATATGTGTCTGTCTGTCTGTCTGTTTGTGTCTGTGTGCCTGTGTGTCTGTATGTGTGTTTGTTTCTGTAAGTCTGTGTGCGTTTGTCTGTCTGTCTGTTGATCTGTCTGTTGATCTATGTGACTGTTGATCTGTGTGTCTGTCTGTTTGTGTGTGTATGTGTGTGTTGATCTGTATGCCTGTCTGTTGATCTGTTTATCTGTCTCTGTCTCTGTTTGTTCTCATCTCTCATCTCTCCTTTTGTGTCTCTGTCTCTGTGTCTGTTGTTTTTTCTCCTGTCTGTGTCCCGTTGTCGCTGTCTGTATCTTTGTATGTTTCTGCGTCTAGTAGTGCGTCCCTCTCTGTCTGCCTGCCTCTGTCTCTGTCTGTCTGTCTCTGTCTGTCTCTGTCTGTGTATCTGTCTCTCTCTGTCTCTGTCTCTGTCTCTCTCTGTTTCTCTGTCTCTGTCTCTGTCTCTGTCTCTCTGTCTGTCTCTGTCTGTGTCTCTGTCTCTCTCTGTCTCTCTGTTTCTGTCTCTCTGTCTCTGTCTGTCTCTGTCTGTCTCTGTCTCTCTCTGTTCTCTCTCTGTCCTCTCGTCTCTCTCTCTCTCTCTCTCGCTCTCTCTCCTCTCTCTCTCTCTCTCTCTCTCTCTCTCTCAGCCTTCAGGAATAGGCACCTCACGTGTAGGAGATGACTGCGTGAGCGAAGGACTTCGTTATATATCGACCAGCCAGGGCCATGCACGAAATCACTGTTGCTTAACTCTGTCTACACTCCCTCCCCCCCCCCCCCCCCCCCCCCGCCACAGACTCTCTTTAGCCTACTTGATCCTGTCTTTGTTATAGGCTTCCATACTACGTCTGCTGAAACCTATTCCACAAAACAAAGCGCTAGAGAAAATCCCCAACTATGATCTCAACCGTAATCATGTTTTAGTGTTTGAATTAGTTCCAGGTCAGTCCATTGAGAGTGACAATACACGTTTTCTCTTATGTCTCTCTCTGTCTATCTGTCTGTCTGTCTGTCTGTCTGTCTGTCTATCTGTCTCTGTCTCAGTCTCTCTCTGTCTCTCTCTGTCTCTCTCTCCGTATCTCTGTATCTCTGTATCTCTGTCTCTGTCTGTCTGTCTGTCTGTCTGTCTGTCTGTCTGTCTGTCTGTCTCCTCTCTCTCTCTCTCTCTCTCTCTCTCTCTCTCTTCTCTCTCTCTCCTCATACCCTTTTTCTTACCTACCCGCCCCATTCTCCTCCTTTTCTTTCATGCAAAATCTGAAAACTTTTTCTTTGAACTTTCTGATGAGCTATATACCCTGTAGTGGAAAAGTGTCGGCTGAGGCCAGCAGGCAGACCTCCTGCAGAGTGACAAGCACAGGAGAAAACCTGGCACTATGTGTTCCAACCAATCTGGCCATGCAAACAGTCTTTCCGGTAACTTTCGTTTTCATGTCACCTAATTGTGTTATACTGCTTTAATTCTCTTTGTTCAATTTCGTTTAACGTCTCTTCACAATCTGTGAGATTACATGGGGGGAATTGTGGGTGTATGTGTTCTTCAGTTTAATGTCTGTTTAGATAAGTAATTTTAGACAACAACAAAAAAGTATGTGTGTGTGGGGGGGGGGTGAGTGGGTGGGGGGAGGGGTATTGTTCTTTCAGCTTAATGTCTGTTCACAGAAATGATATTAGACACCAAAAAAGTATGTGTGTGTGGGGGGGGGGTCTTCAGCTTAATGCTTGTTCATATAAGTGATATTAGACAACAACAAATAGTGGGGGTGGGGAGGAAGAGAAGAGGTCAATACGTGTAAGAGTAGCAGGGTTAATCCTTGTCTTATCAATAACGGTGAGCAATAAAATAAAAACACTATTATGTTATTGATGTAGTTATTGTTGCGTTGCTGTTGTTGTTGATGCTGCTGTCGCTGTTGTTCTGATTTTACTATTGTTCACTCCTAGTGACCTTAGGTGAACATTATTTTTGTCTTTAGCTGTTAATGATTTGTACAATTTAATTTTTTGTGATGGCAATATGGAGATCATAATTAAGAGTTTCTTTAGATTCATGTCTTAGAATGTGACGCGGGAACTATGGATTCTTGACGACAACATCATAAACACACAGCTCCCACCGTGACAGAGGAGGAATGGGAGGGAAGAAGAAGGGGGGGGGGGGGTCTTCTTTTCTCTTCAGAACGACAGCTTGGCGTGACAGCTTTCATAAACTTTCTCGTCACTCACTGAAGATTCAATTTGCCCCCCCCCCCCCCCCCCCCCCCCCCAAGATGCTACAACTTTCAAGCTGTAAGTCTTTCAGCAAGTGGAGCCAGACAAACCATGGTCCTCTCCATGTAGAAGACTCTGCATGCAGGAGTATGTTTGATGAAGTCTTCCATGCCATCCTGTTTTATCTAGCGATGTACTTTTCTACAGAAGGATAGATGGGAGGCTATCGTGTGTGCACACAACATGTTCTGTCTGTCTATGTCTGCTACTGCAGCAGCAGTACACGGGTTCTTGGTTCATGGTCTCTTTTTTAAAAGGATTGGTGAGGGGGAAATGGAGTCAGAGCTGGTCTCGTTTAGTAATAATGTGAGCTCTTTGTCTGTCTGTCTGTCTGTCTGTCTCTGTCTGTCTGTCTGTCTCTCTCTCTCTCTCTCTCTCTCTCTCTCTCTCTCTCTCTCTCTCTCTCTCTCTCTCTCTCTCTCTCTCATTGTTTATCAATTCATGTTTTTCTGTTTGTCTTTTTGTTTAATTGTGTGTGTATATTTGTTTATGTGGTAGTGATGTTCAAACCTATTTTATTTTACCTTTCTAACATGACTTGATCAACTTTCGTTCTGTTTTATCCAGTTTTTATACAAAAAGATCAATTTCCTCTCCCTATAGGTGTTAAAGTCATATTCAAAGTGTTATCTGTCATTAGTGATAACATTCCCTATTTAGTACAGGAAGCGAATATAAAATATATATCAAAATTTATCTGGCACCATTGGAGATACTATTAATTTTTGTTAACTGATTATGGTAAAGTCCTCGCAGAGTTATCCATTTAGAGACTGTAACAACTAACCACCGTAACGAAGGAGTTCTCACTTATAACTTTGTGAGTAAAGAATTAACAGATTTTTGTCGACGCGTTGAACACTTTCAGTATAAATCTGATACTTCTGTTCCCCGTTAGGAGGTGGGCAAGACGTACACATGCATGCTACTACGCACGCTAGCCTTTTTTTTTGTTCAATATTTGCGTAATTACATTTTATTAGATGTACTGGTAAGGTCCATTATGGTTTACAATAATGCAAGAAATTTTAAAAGAACAGGAACTGAGGATAAAAGATTCACAGTATCATTTCTTATTTTTATTACCTTACAACACGCTTCACACGATTGGGCGACGTGTTTAATCATCTCCCCTGATGCCAAAGAACACGGTTCCCTTCTTTGTTACTACTAAAATTCATAAAGGTTGGCTCTGTCATGGGAGTTAACTCGTGCGCATGCGCAAAGCTTTTAAATTCTCTCCCTTGGTTACAAGAACGCTGTTGCCTTCTTTGGGACTACTAAAAATCATAAAGACAGGGGACTTAATTAGACAAACTCGCAAGGCGACTGGGAACTATCGAATTCTGCAGTACC
>CM060319.1:75358827-75361327 GCA_030674155.1 Stramonita haemastoma
GATGCTGATAATGATGAAGAGATCTTAATGGTATATCCACACTGTATATGTGTATATATATATATATATATATATATATTATTTATATGAACATTTCAAGATACACACAAGTACATTATGACTGATGAACAGATTAATAAACAAAACATCAAGAACAAACATATTTATGTACATTTAAATGGAAAAAGAAAGACAGACAGAGGGAGGGGGGAAAGAAAGGTGGAACACAACAAAGAATAAAAGAAAGGAAGGAGAGAGAGAGAGAGAGAGAGAGAGGAGAGAGAGAGAGGAGAGAGAGAGAGAGAGAGAGAAGAGAGAGAGAGAGAGAGAGAGAGAGAGAGAGAGAGAGAGAGAGAGAGAGAGAGAGAGAGAGAGCGGCAGACAGACAGACAGATGGATGGATGGATATAGAGAGAGGGGGGATAGACAAACAGACAAGCAGACAGACAAACAGATGGAAAGATAGACACACACACAGACATACTGAGTCAGAGACAGACACAAAGAGTAAAGAATTTAACAAAGGCAAAAACAATACACACAACATTTTTTTTTCTGCAATTTTCTTTTTAGCCACATCAACAGTCACACAAACTAAAACGGACTTCAGCTCTCAAAACATTGCTCAGGTTTTGCCAGTTAGTAGGCACCCATCAGTCTCGGAAGACTATGGAGTTGCGCTCTAGTCTTAAGAGCGCAAAGCTGGGTAAGTAAGTATGGAGGGCAAGCTGTTACCCATGCAGCAGACACCCCCGTCTCCACGCCACTGGAATGATCCATTGGAAAGGCAATGACCGATACGAACGGTTCCAGTACCGTCGCAGGAGCCACCAGGACGTTGCCATATACCTAAAGCCCCGAGCCGCCCTGGGACTCCAACTCCCCGATTTTTCCTCAGGGATGGTGTCTAAACACAACACGTGTGTGCTTGCTGGTTTTTTTTTAATTTTTTACCAGTTACGCAATAAAATAACCAAAGATCGGCAGGGTCAGAGTACATCATTCAGTGGCGTATACTGCCTTGTGTTTACAGAGGCACAGAGTCTTCCGCCTCTCAACTTAAATCTTTAGTTTATTACTTTCCCAGGTTCTCATTGGACTGGGCAAAAAGGCAGACTTGTTTTCTTGGGATAAGCAGGAAGGTAAACAGGAATGTGATATCGAAGTGCATGTGTGTGGAAAACATTTTGCAGGCAGAGAGAAGTTGAGTCAATTTTCACAGTAGACATTTCAAACCCATTTCCTGTGATAGTCACGTCACACACACACACACACACACACACACACACACACACACACACACACACACACACACACACACACACACACACACACGCACATGCACAGAGAGAGAGAGAGAGAGAGAGAGGAGAGAGAGAGAGAGAGAGAGAGAGAGAGAGAGAGAGAGAGAGAGAGAGAGAGAGAGAGAGAGAGAGAAAAGGTCATACTAGTGGGTAAAAAGACTGTATACTTCCCAGAGATTATGATGCCTTCCAGTCAGGAAATGGATTTCCGAAGCATTAGCTTGGCTGGAATAATAAGGGATTGGAGTCACTTGCCAGCCACATTGTCTGTGTCTCTGTCTGTCTGTTTCTCTGTCTCTTTCTGTCTGTCTGTCTGTCTGTCTGTCTGTCTCTGTCTGTCTGTCTGTCTGTCTAACTGCCTATCTATATGCTTGTCTGTCTCTGTCTCTCTGTCTGTCTGTCTGTCTGTCTGTCTGTCTGTCTGTCTGTCTGTCTGTCTGTCTGTCTGTCTGTCTTCTCTCTCTCTCTCTCTCTCTTCTCTTCTCTCTCTCTCTCTCTCTCTCTCTCTCTCTCTCTCTCTCTCTCTCTCTCTTTCTCTTTCTCTTCTCTCTCTTTTTCCTCTTTCTCCTTCCCTCCCTGCCTCCCTGTCTCTCTCTTTCTCGTTCTATCTCTTTATCCCTGTCTCTGTCTTTCTCTCTGTCTCTCTTTCTCAGGTTTATTTGACACATCCACCCTGCCCTCCCACCGCTTTTGTGTGTGGGCTGAACGGTGGTTAATCACAATAAATCATTGTTTTTTGCATTGTCTGTCTGTCTGTCTGTCTGTCTGTCTGCCTGTCTGTCTCTCTGCCTCTGTCTCTGTCTGCCTGTCTCCGTCTCTGTCTCTGTCTCTCTCTCTCTCTGTACCATCACAGATTTTTTTCCTCATTTTTGGCTTAAGCACATATTGACTCATGTCCTCTTTCCCACGATCTTGTGTACCTTTCAGACTTGGAATAGCAGGCCATTTACCTGTACTTTTGACATGAATATCACACCATAAGTGGTCAGGATACGTCTAAAAGAATGTATAGCATGAAAATGCTATTTCTGGCAAAATCTGCAGAACAATTTTACCTCTGTTGTGGAATGGGCATGCAGGCTGGCAAAAAAATTGCATTATTCCTTTGAGAAAATTGCTCTTTCAGGATTGTGTACTGTATGATCTGTTCTGACGAGAAAGTGATAGCAAATGATAACAATGCATAAAGATTTGTG
>CM060319.1:75368827-75373827 GCA_030674155.1 Stramonita haemastoma
ATATATATATATATATATATATATATATATATATATATATATATATATATATATATATATATATATCTCCTCTTTTTACGTTCTCTACTTGTGACATAATCTTTACCGTATCCTTTTCAGATATACCTTAAATCCGTGGTATTGATCGGTTTATAAATGTCTTTCGAGGTGTTATGCTTATGGTTTATTTTCTGAGGAACATGGCATATATTGCGTAGTGACCAATAATGTTGAGTATTATTTCTTCTTCGTTCTTTACTGAATGCTCAGATAACAACTGTTGGTGTCTGTCATACGAGCGAAAATGCGTTACACTGCCGTTAAGCACCTGAAAAAAGTCAGGCACAGCAATCTGACTTCGACGTGGGAGAAAATTGTTATTTTCTTCTGGGGAAAAAAAGGAAAGAAAATGGCCAAAGAAGGCAGACAATAGACAAGAAGGCGGAGACAGGAAGAAAAGGACCAAGGCAAAAACAAGGTGGATATAAAGTAGAGGATTCCTAGCACAGAATTTCCAGGCAGTGACAATACCATTAAACATCAGTTGTTGTTTTGTTTTTTTACTGTCAATTGAAACTTTAATTTTTTTGTCTGTCTACTTTGCTTTCTTCTATTTGTCTCATTCACTCCTTTTTTCATTATTTTTTTTTCATTTATTCTTGGGTAGGGTGGGGGCATAGCCCAGCAGTCAGAATGTTTAGCCCACGATCTGACAGCCCTGTTTTGAACCATCATCAAGGCACCTGTTTGAGGAGATTTTTCCCCTGGCATAAATAAACATCAGTACTGACTCCACTACCCCAAAATCCTTCAAATGAGAAATCGCAGTAATGTGTGTGTACACATGCTGGACATCTTGCACACACATTAAAACCTGTCCAGCTTTTTTGAAAAGTAGGCCATTGCATACTTGCAGAAATGGGTAACACTGGTAAAAAACAAACAAACAAACACATGGGCTCCCGTTTTGTGTTTAGGCATCACCACCGAAGTCGAAATGCAGCTACCTTAATGATCAAAAACGGTTGCCTACACAAAATCTCACCTTTGGTGAACCTCAAAGATCCAAGGGATTGAAAAAAATTAAACCATTAGGAAAAAAAAAAACTTTACTAAACATATGTACCAACATACAGAAAAGGGAGACCCTTTAACGCCCTAATCCATCAGTGTTGAGGGAACAGCCAGTCTCCCCACACATCACTAATCATGTCAGCGGACTAAGGGCTGGCGGCATCAGTGATAGCAATTGTGTGCCCCTTGTTTATTGACTCTGCAAAGGCTTTTGATCTCATCCACCATGGCTTAGAGGGGAAAATTAGATATTGAACAGTCTTTTCCCTCTGCCATCTCTGTTGGTCTTTGCATGCTCTTTGGTTAGTTATTCAGTCAGTCAGTCTGTCTACCAGTTAGTCTCACAGTCTGTCAGTTTAATTTTTGCATTTTTATTGTCTATCTTTCCCTCTTCCTTTTTCTCTTCGATTTATGCATTAATTCCTTAATTTCTCTGTTCATTCATTCATTCATTCATCCATCCATTCACTCTTTCATTTATTTTTCTATTTGTCCATCTATTTTTTCTAGGGTGGAATAGCCCATGAGACAGATGTTAAGTTCATGATCTGACATCCCCGATTCGAGCTACCGTCAAGGCGCCCATTTGAGGAGATTTTTCCCTTGGGATTAACATGAGTGCTGACGTTACTCCACTAAAACTCTTTTAGGTGAGACTATAAACTATTGTGCTTTGCGTGAACACTTGCGGACAAAAAAACGCATATCCGCTGGTATCATTTGGACATCATCCTAAAAGTCTGACTGCAGCCACATTAGTGGTGGGCAAAAACAGTCATTATAAGCAAAATCGTACCCTAGGTAAACCTCAGGGCTCCATCCAAAGAATGGAAGAAAAGGTTAAACCATTAGAAATGAAAACACTAAACATATTTGCCAACATACAGAAAACGGAGACCATTTTACACCAAAATCTATCAGGGTTGAGGGGAAAGCCAGTCTTCCCACGCATCACTAATCATGTCAGCGGACTAAGGGCTGGCGGCATCAGTGATAGCAATTGTGTGGCCCTTGTTTATTGACTCTGCAAAGGCCTTTGATCTCATCCACCATGGCTCAGAGGAAAATTAGATAGTGAACAGTCTTTCTGTCTGCTGTCTCTGTCGTTTTCTGCATGCTAGTCAGTCAGTCAGTCAGTCAGTCAGTCAGTCAGTCAGCCAGCTAAATTCTTACTTTCTGTCATTTGATCTTTTCTTCTTCATTTTTTTTCTGTCCATCCTTCCTTTCTTCTTTCCATCACAAAGTTCATTCATTCATTCATTCGTTCATTCAATTATTCAATTATTCGTTAATTCATTCATTCATTCATTCATTCATTCATTCATTCATTCATTCATTCATTCATTTATTCATTCATTCATTCATTCATTCATTCATTCATTTATTCATTAACTTACTCACTTGATCATTTATTCATTCATTTGTCTTTTTGTTTTTTTTTATTTATTCATTCTTACTCCTCTCTGTCTTTTTCTTATCTTATTGGCGTGTATGACAGGTCCGTTCATCTTCTCATTCTGTCATTTTTACTCAATATCATTTTTTTGTGTATTCATTTCCATTTTTCTCAAGAAATATATTTTAATGGCGCTCTCTTTGGAAAACAATTATTGTGCTGCATTGAGAGGGCAAAAGCCTCATCATTATTGAAAAAAAGCCTTTTGTGCCTCCTTCTCTTCTTGACAAGTTCTGATGCCACGAGTTCATTGATTTTAAAACAATCAGATGCCTTGACAAGAGTGGCCTTGTCATTTAGATCTTTTATAATGCTGCAAAAATGGCTCCTTTAACAAAATAGCACTCAAAATGTCTCATTAGAAGACAAGGGTCTTGTCATTTTCTTAAGATCACTGATTTTAGGATAACGATTTCCCCATCTTTCAGACAACCTTACATGTTGCGACAAGGATTTTTATTATACTACAACATTCATGTCATTATTGTTTAAAATATCTCAAATATCTCAAGAGATCTCATCATGTTAAAAGCACTTCTAATGTCATAGTAAATATATTTAAGACTGTTTAAAAGACATTTGGTGTGACAGACATCATTATCAGTAAGACTCACCTTAATTTTACAACAAGAAAGTGTATCATTGCCTACAAGAATATGATAACAGTTTGCTTTTGTATCTGATGCTACAACAAGAGGAGAAATTCTTACAGTTGTAAAGTAGCTCCACTATCATCATAGCTCTCTGATGTGGGTGTGATGTCATTAGCATTAAAGGTCTTTATGGCGATACAACAAAGAATTTTGCTACCCTAAATCACATGAAAAATGTCTTCACTCTTTCTTCTTCTTCAACAAGAGATCCAAGGTTCACTATAGGTGAGATTTTACATATGTGACTGTTTTCGCCGCCTTCAATATAGCTGCATTGTGACTTCATGATACAACAGATACAAGCTTCTAAATTCACTACAAAGGCTTCATTATTACAGAAAAATATATTTATGAGTTTGCAAAGGCTTTGTTATCATCAAGAAAATTTTCATATTACAAGATGTTCAAACTGTGGATGTTGCAAACGTTGAATTTTGCTATCATTGAAAGCAGTTTTTTTTTATTTACATCAATGATCTTGTGATCATTTTTATGTGACAATAAAATCTGTTTTAGCTTATAGAATAACAATGATAGTTCTAACATTAAACAAGTCTAATGTTACAACAATTACCTGTTTCTTTTAGGAAAGTCTTTGATACTACATCAATGATCTTATTATCATAAGATGACACAACACATATCTGACATTGCAGACAGAATACCATCGTGATTTTATTTTTAAATGTGACAATGACTCAAGGACTTTCTCATCATTACACATTTTTTCTAATGCTGGTACATGTTAAGTGTCATTAAAAAAAAGTATATGTGATACCAGTCAAAGAAAAGCTCTTGGTATTACAACAAAGACAGAATCAGTAATGAGACAAATTATAATTTTATATTAAGTATCTTATCATCCTTGAATAAGGTCTTAATATCGCAACAAATATCTCACCATTATCAAGAATGTTTTGATGATACAGCGATAACAAATTTGTCATTTTACAATAAAGATACCGTTATAAAGAATGGTACCTTGCCTACTTTATGTGCACACATGTGTGGATGGATGACACCCATACATGAATGCTCATTGTTTCTAAATATAGGAAGCAGTTTGCCTGAAACTGTGATGTCAGTCTGTGTTTGTGTAACAATGTTTACTTGCTGGGTTCTGTTTAATGGTGCTCGTAACACACATGAACTTTTCGTGTTTTTCAGATAGTAAAGTATTTGTATTTGGATATGCGTCTGAACCCAAAGTGTCCCCTCAGCCACGATATCATGAATGGTGGCCTGGGTGCTAGTCTTTGTATAAGATG
This sequence comes from Stramonita haemastoma, assembly GCA_030674155.1. Classification (NCBI taxonomy): domain Eukaryota; kingdom Metazoa; phylum Mollusca; class Gastropoda; order Neogastropoda; family Muricidae; genus Stramonita; species Stramonita haemastoma. The sequence continues at coordinate 75,373,279 of CM060319.1, forward strand.
ATAAGCCAGTGTCTAGAATGCAACATGCAGTCTGCACGAACAAACAACCCATGGGACTTTTGGCAACATTTTGTAGGAAAATACACTCTCATAAAAATTGGATAAGCATGCAGACAAAAGGAAAATAATTTAAGATATATGGCACTGATTTTGTGATACTCTCCCTGGGAATAGCGACTTGCATTTTATGTAGATAACTGTTTCATGACGAAAAGTGGTAAACCAAGCAAAGCAATCTTATCCTTCATGATAATTAAAAAACCACATGTAAATCTGTAATAAGAACTGGAAGATCATCAAGAACCACCATCTTCTAATGACCAGCATTTTTCAACTATTGATCTGCACTAACTGGCTCCATCCATCATTAGTAGTATCCACAGCTGCGACAATTTTTGCAATCAGTTACCAAACTATCCCCACCCACTGTCCTATCTAGCCCTTTCCCAATGATCACTCTGTCGTGGATTGATGCTCCAATCAGACATGGCTGCATTTTTTCTCCAGCTCTGTCTTCCTGTTTTCTGGTTTGTTTTCAGAGATACTTTG
>CM060319.1:75378827-75387612 GCA_030674155.1 Stramonita haemastoma
CAGCAACAGCAACATTAATGCCAGACACAAATATCAGGGGTAAAGGAAACAACAACAGTAGCAGCTATCAATGTCAGAGAAAAGGAAAAATCTACAATAAAGCAACAAAAAATCAAAGAAAAGAATATCCATTGACGTCATGTATTTGTCATCAACATAATCACCAACACAACATCAGCAAAAGCAGCAGATACAGTTAGTCACAGAAACAGCTGCAGTAACAAAAATGGATATAGTAACAGAAGCAAGAGTAGCAGTAGCAACAGCAATAGTAGTAGTAGCAATACAATGAAATAGCAGCATCAGCAGAAACAGCAGCAGGACCCAATACCATCACTACCACCACCATAACATTAGCACTAGAAGCAGAAAATACAAATCATTATCACATGCATTTACAGCAATACTGCCTGTCTTGCTTTTCCTACTACTTATCATTGCCAACATCATCGTCATCGTATATGTCATAGTCGTTTTGCTGATGCTATTATTACCATAGTCATCTTCATCATAATAATAAGGATTAAGATTGTTGTCATCTTTGTCAATAAGCAAGTTATTGGTGTTGTTAAGATCACTTCATTCTTCTTCTTCTTCTCCTTCTCCTTCTCCTTCTCCTTCTTCTTCTTCTTCTCCTTCTTCTCCTTCTCCTCCTCCTCCTTCTTCTTGTTCTTGTTCTTGTTCTTGTTCTTCTTCTTCTTCTTCTTCTTCTTCTTCTTCTTCTTCTTCTTCTTCTTCTTCTCTTCGCAATTCTTCGCAATTCTTCTCCTTTTCCTTCTATTCCTTCTTTGACTCCTTCTTTGCGGTTCTTAGCAATTATTTTTCTTCACAATTCTTCGCAATTCTTCACAATTCTTCTTCACAATTATTCTCTACAATGTTTCTTCTTCTTTGCAATTCTTCTTCTACTTCTTTGCAATTCTTCTGCGCAACTCATCTTCACACTTTGCCTACTTAAACCTCCACTTCTTTCTTCCTTGTCTTTTTCTTCCTCTTCATTTCCTCTGCAGCTATCTCTCCTTGTCTTCTTCCTTCCGTCCTCCTCTTTCTCTTCCTTCTGCTCCTGTTCTTCCTGCTCCTCCTAATCTTCCTCCTCCTCTTCCTCTTCCTTTTCCTGCTCCTTTTCCTCCTCCTCTCCTACTCCTCCTCCTCCTCCCCTCCTCCTCCTCTTCCTCCTCATCATCACCATCAGCAGCAGCAGTAGCAGCATCTCCAGAGTCATCACAGCTACAACCATCTTCATCATTGCAAATACCACCACTTCTTCTTTTTTTATATACACTATCCTCTTCCTCCTTCCTTCCCCTCCTTCTTATTCCTCCTCCTCCTCCTCCTCCTCCCACTCCTGCCCTTTTTCCTCCTTCTTCTCTTCTTCCTCCTCAAAGATAACAGCGGAGATGAGGGGACTACAGGAGCATGTGTCACTGTGCCATAGATTTTCCCCAAAGTTGGCGAAATTGGAGCTCGAGCTAACAAGCAGAGGGGAAAAAGCAGGTATCATTTCATAAACACGACAAGACAGGCGCGAAATGTTGTAAAATTATTCCAGTCAGGTAGAAGAGAGAGAGAGAGGAGAGAGAGAGAGAAGAGAGAGAGAGAAGAGAGAGAGAGAGAGAGAGAGAGAGAGAGAGAGAGAGAGAGAGAGAGAGAGAGAGAGAGAGAGAGAGAGAGAGAGAGAGAGACAGAGACAGAGACAGAGACAGAGAGAGGCAGAGACAGAGACACAGAGACACAGAGACTGAGACACAGAGACACAGAGACTGAGACAGAGAGGCTAACACACACACTCACTCACACCATACCCCCAACAACATCACCCACACACAGGCATATTTAAGACAGAGACAGAGAGAGACAGAGACAGAGAGAGAGACAGAGAGAGAGAGTGTGTGTGTGTCGATTACAAGAAGGATATGCATAGGATGAGGAGCAGACACACATAAATCAGCCATGCACACACACACACACACACACACACACACACACACACACACACACACACACACACACACACACACACACACACACTCACTCACTCACTCACTCACGCATGCCACTTCCACCCTACACACACACACGCATGCACACGCACACGCACACACATACCTTTAGAGACAGGTCAACTGGCTAACAAACAGACAGCTGGACAGATAAACAGACAAAAAGAGAATACTCACCAAACGTATGTAGGCACCTCGCCAAAACTTGGTGTTGATGCTGTGAGGAAATAGAGAAGATGCTCCCCCTCTACTGCATGTGCCCATGTGAGAACGTTTGTCTGTGTGTCTGTCGGTGTGTCTGTCTGTGTATGCATCCAATATCATATCTGCTTGCTCAGGATCCTTCGATCATCCTATTGCAGAAAATGACAACATTCTGTTGCACGTCATCCCTCTTGATATTTGTATTCACATACAGGTAGGCAAGCAGACATTCAAGCAGACATGACAGACAGGCATGCTCATTCTGTCTCTGTGTCTGTGTGTCTGTCTATCTGTCTATCTGTCTATCTGTCTATCTGTCTGTCTGTTTGTCTGTCTGTCTGTGTCTCTGTCTCTCGCTCTCTTGCTTTCTTTCTTCCTGTTTCTGAATACATTTTGTGTAAGACATTCTGTGCAGGAATTTCTTCCTTCTATCCTTCTCTTTGTTTCTACCTTGTTCCTGTTCTTCCTGTCATCTTCGTTTTACTCATATTTTACCGTCTTGGTCTACTTTCCAACCTTTTTTTTCCACAAAGACTTTAAAAAAAATTCTCTTACATGCCAAAGTTTCATACCTTAGGCTTAACTTGCTAGGCACTTAAGGGCAACGCAGTATGTTTTCCCTCATATGACAGACAATAGTTGCTGTCTGAGAATTTGATAACAAAGAAGCATTATACCTAACCTGAGCTCAGTTCTCTTGTGTTGAAGATCTGCCTAGCAATTTTCAAGGCATGTGTGGCTTAGTGTATTGGACAATCTCCTAAGAAAAAAAGGACTATAAATCTGAAAACAACTTAAGGACAAAGAAGGGAAGGTAGGGAGGGGGAAGGTTAAGAAAAGAATAACTATTATAATGCAGCAGAATAATATGAAAAGACTAAATGCATAGAAGGTTGTGGTTCTCTCTCTAACTTTTCTTCCTGTTACATTTGTCTAAAGAACTATTGGAAACATCGATTTCAGTGTTGCCACCTCTATTGTAATCAGTACTGATTTGAAGCCTATGATAGAAGGGTGGTGCTTGCTTTATCTATAATATATCCACCAGCATTCAAGATATGCAAGAGAGGTCGATCAATGTTAGTCTGTAAAGTTATGCAACATTGTCTAGACAACAATAAAAAAAGGTTGCAGAAATGGAAGTATGGGGTGCCCAATGGTTAGAGCATGAAACTAGTAATTTTATGGTGCATGTGACTGAGGATGCATATTCATATCTCCACTGAAGTATCTGCTGAGGGGATTTTCCCCTGGAACTAACTTTTAGCCCCGACCTTTCTCCTGCAAACCCTTTTTCCTGAAGATGGATTTTAAACCCCAAAACCCCGTGTGAGAAAGCACGTGGTATTATTTTTGGGACACCTTTTTTGGGGGTGGGATTGCACTTTTATCATCAAATGCTCGCTCTATCCCCAAAGGAAAAATTAAGCAACATGATGTATTTCCCCAGTGGTTTTGGGGGCCCCTTTTATACATTTTGGGTTTTTAGTATTGCCCCCCCGTTCATTAAACCCTTTAAAATTTTTTTTCTCCCCTTTTTTTTGAACAGGGGGGGTAAAGCAAGGGAGAGTTGGGTACTACCATAAAAAAGTTTTGGCCCCTAGAGAAGCAAACGTCTTTGGGCACCCCAATCCTGAAGGGGCTGCTTTAAATTTTGGGGAAAGCCTTAAAATTTACACTTTTTTAAAATTACCCCATTTTTTTCCAAAGATTTTAAAACCCCCTTGGACTTGGTAGGGGTGACAGGGATCGGGCCCCGCAAAACCCCTGGCAAAAATTATAACAGACCCCCTGGACACCTAAAATATTTTTTCACCCCTTGGGGGGGCCCTTTTACTCTTAGGTTCATAACAGTGAGATTTCTTTTTGCAATTTTTTTGGGCCCAAAACCTAAAGGTACCACATTTTGATTTTAAGAAAAAAATGCTGGTTATGGTGTATTTCCAAAAGAAAACGGACATTAACATCTTCGCCCCCCCAATTTTTCCCAAAAACCCCCCCCCCCCCCTCCCCCCACCTCCCCCCAAACAAACCCCGAAAAAACCCCTTTTCCCCCCCAAACCCCAATTTAAAAAAAAAAACCCCCACCCCCCAAAAAGGGCCCCCCCCCCCACCCCAAAGGGGGGGAAAAAAAACCCAAATTTTCCCCCCCCCCCCCCCCCCCCAATCCCCCCTTTGGGAATTTTAAAATTTTAAAAAAAAAAAAAAAAAAACCCTTTTCCCGGAAAAGGGGCCCAAATTAAAAAAAAAAAAAAAATAAACCCGGGAAACCCCCCCCCCGGGGGGCCTTAAAAACCCCCCCCCCCCAAAAAACCGGGCCCAAAAACCCCCTGCCCCAACCCAAGAACCTCCCCCAATTTTCCCGGAACCCCTTTTTTTGGGGGGAAAAAACCCCTTTAAAATTTTTTTTTTTTTGAACTGCACACAAAAAAGACCCTACTTGACAAGAGACAAATAAAAAATGTATTTTTTTTAAAATTTGCATGGCTCTCTGTCTGTCTGTCTGTCGTCGTCTGCCCCGCTGTCGTCTGTCGTCTGTTTTGTCTTCTGTCTGTCTGTCTCCTCTCCCCCTCTCTCTCTCCCTTCCCTCTCTCTCTCTCTCTCTCCCTCTCCTTTTTCTCTCTCTTTGTCTGCCCCGTCTGTCTGTCTGTCTGTCTGTCTGTCTGCTTCGTCTTCTGTCTTCTGTCTTTCTCTCCTCCTTTTCCCTTCCTCTATCTCTCTCTCTCCCTCTCTCTCTCTCTCCCCTTCCTCTCCTCTCCCCTCTCTCTCTTAAAAATGCAGCCTAATAGCTTTCTTGTCTGAGATGGACATCAAACAATAATTCATACCCCACACCCCATACCCTACACTCCAGATATAACAACTATCCACCCCCCGTCACCCAGCCTTAATCATTTGATGAATTTGCATAAATCTTTGCCCTTGAAGGGACGAGAGGAAAAAACTAAAAAAGGGGGTTAATCACTACCTTTTAACGTAATTACCCTCCTGCCTGTAATCATCTTGGCCACTTTGATAAAGCACTGTCAACACAGACACAAAATTATGCATGGAATCTCTGTGAAGGGGGTCTTAAAATTTCATATCTTTTTCGCCTGTTTCCTTTTTCTGTCTGAAGTCCTTGCATCATTTTTTTAAACTCCACTCCTGTTTCCTTTTTTCCCCATTACGTTTTATTTTTTAGAATCCTTTTTCTTTAAATTGGCCATTTTGAATAATTTGTTTTCATTTCACATCATGCTGTGGCACAACAAATATGGCTAAAAAAAGACTAAATTTTTTTTTGCCAAAAGGTTACTTCTCTTGCTTTTTTTTTTTTTGTTGAATGAAACTTTTTCTCAAACGGATTTTTTTCCTGCACTTAATGAACATACATACATACATACATACATCATACATACATACTACATACATCCCAGCATACATGATCATACAACATACATACTTAAACATACATACATACATACATACAATAATAAACATACAACTACATACATACAAACTACATACATACAAACAAAATACTACAACAAAAAAAAATATACAAAATATTTTGGTTATATAGGCTACTCATTTTCCACAAGTTAACAGGCTTGAAAAAAATTCACTGTGGAACATGATGTCCTAAGCTAATATTCCTTTCACGACACACAAAAACATGGTTTGGGTTTAATTTAAAAACAAGGTTTTTTTTTTTTACATAAACTTTTAACATTTTAAAGGGTAATGGTACTTAGAGTTTGATCTAGACAACCAAAAAGCCTGCAACCCCAAGAATCAAGTTTTAAAAAAAACCCTAACCCTTCCTATGACTCAGGGGCCCCCTTTTTTCTTACTAACCACTGGTGGTAAAAAAAGATTTCTAAAAAAAAAAAAAAATTCCCAGGAAAAAAAGGGGCAAAATCGATATTTTTGAAGCAAACAAACTCTATGCGGTTCCGTGCGCGAAAAAATAGAAATGAGAATTTTAAAGCTAATCCCTTTAAAGGGGGAGGCTTGGAAAAAAAACCAAGATAAAGAGAATTTAAAATTACTTCAAAAAAAAGAATGATTTTTTTATTGAATGGGTACAAAAGCCAATGCGAAATCTCTTCATACTTTTTTTTGTGTGCAGCTTCAGAACTGGAAACAGACACATACTGTTTGGGATAGTGGCCAGGTTTAATATCAATTCTAAACTAAAAAAGGGCCCCAGGTTTTTTTTTTTAAGTTTTTTTTTTCCTTTTTTTTCAGCTAAGCCCTACGTTCCCAAAATGCTGATTTTTTTGTGAATGCAGTCATTTTTGCCCCCATCATTAAGCTAGTGTTTCCAACTGGCCAGACTTAATACGAATTAAACTTTCCCCTTTGGCCCACCTGCTCTTTTAATGGGTAGCAACACATGTGCAAAAGATTTTCTTGAAAATTTCCACAGGTTTGGGGTTTTGTCTAATCCAAAGAACTAAAAGGGGGCGGAATCAACTAACAACAGGGCAAAATCCCCTTGAAGAAGCACTTGGTGGTGACTTGAACATAGGTTTACCCCAGGAAAAAATTCAACCCCCAAACATTATCCCATGAATGCCACCCTTTTTCAAATAAAGTCCAACTACTTTATCCTAAAGGGACAAGCTGGGGGAGGAGGTTGATAAAACGAACACCCCCCGCAGCATTCTGTGATCTTTTTGAGAAATGGCCTCCCCCCGGTTTGATTTATTTAGAAATACTACCTAAAAAAATTAAAATGCGTACAAACATTCCCCCAAAGGAGTTAACAGAAAATTCTGTCAGTCAGAATACTTTCACGCAAAATTGTTTTTTCATGAATAAAGTACAAAACACATGGTTTTTTTCGTCTTTTACGAAAAGGGGGGACACAGGATGGGTGCCTGTAGGGGTTTGGCGGTGGGATGAGAGACAGACAGGAGGGTGGGGGTGCAGGAGGAGGGTGGAAGGGGGGGTGGTGGGACGGATTGGTGCAAAAACCCCCAGCGATTGTCTTAATGTCTGCCACTTGCGATTTTGGGGCCCGACAGGGAAAAAGGGAGGAAGCGTTCAAAAAACAGCAGAAAAAAAAGGTAAAAAGACTGCCATATTTATTGACAATGTCTGCTGGGGGTCTCTGCATACCTGCGTCAGTCTTCATTAAGCCCTTTTTTTTCGAGTTATTGCCCCTTGCTCTGTCGTTTATCTGTCGTCTTCTGTAGGGGTCTGGATGGATGGTGGATGGAGGATGGGGGGATGGATGGATGGATGGATGGGGGTTTTGGTGGATGCTAATGATTTGGTAGTTGTCTGGCTGGTCTCTATCTGCCTGTTTGTTTGTCTGGCTGTTTTTTAAATTATGTATTTTTAATGTTTGATTTTCTGGCTGCGCTGATCAAACTGACTGGCTGGTTTGGGGAGTTGTCTCACGCTGGTAAAATTTGGTGGATAAGGGGTTGGTGATGCAGAAAGGGGTGACTAGGTTTTCTGCCTTCTGGCTGCTGGCGCTGGTTACTGGCTGGCTAGGGACAGGCTGGCTGGTTTTGTCACCCCCTCATTTTGATATTATGCCAATTCGTCTGTCATATGTTTTAAAACTTTTTAGTTTTATTGTTTGTTTTTTGTCTACCTTTAATGCCCCTTTGTGTGTGTGTTGGGTGTGTTGGTGTGTGTTGTGTGTGTGTGTTTGGGTGTGTTTGGGGTTTTGTGTGGTGGTTTTGGGGCGCGCTTTTTATGAGGCCTGCGGGTGGGGCATGTGTTTTGGGGGTTTTGCATGTTTGATGCATACTGTGTGTGTTATAGTTGTGTGTGTATCTTTTGTCCCCCCTTTGTCTTTTTTGTCTGTCCCAGGCGTGATACCATATCAGACAATATGTCCTTTTTTTTTACAGAAAATTCCAAAACTCATGCAAAATTAAACTAGACTTTTAAAAAAAAAAAAAGCAAATTAAACATAGCAAAGAATCTCAGAGGAATCACAAAACTACCTGATGGGCACATAAAGCCCCCCATTTCTGAGACCTCTCGGGAATTGATGACTCAGCAAAAGCCAACCAGTTTTCCGAAAAAAAAAGAAGACAAAAAATTTTATCCTAATGACACAGGAAAAGGGCCCCATAGCAAAAACCACACAGGGAGTCACTCCATGAAAGCCATGCAGTGTTACCTAAAAAAAAGAAGACAACAAAAATAACCAATACACATAAAGGGGCCCCATACTTCAAAACCCCCAGGACAGGATCAATCAGTAAAAGTCAGCAGTGCCAAGAAGGAAGGGGGAGACAGTTCATTACTTTCCCCCCTCCCTCCCTCTCTTCCCCTCAAAACCTCACTGGTGTCTTTTTCTGAATGTGTGGTCCCCTGTCACAGTGGACATCGGTCGCGTCACACTGTGGGGGTCAGGTGGGTCAGGGAGGCATTTTGGGGGCATTTCCCTTTTGGGTTGTATGTGTTTTGGGGGGCTGTTTTGTACAAGAATTGATTTTTCTGCATTCTTTTTTGCTTTTCTTTTTTTTTGGTTTTTTTGTTTTTTCTGTTGTTCATTTGTTTTGTTTATTTATATAATGGACTGGGGGAAAAGGCAGCCAATGGTTTCAGCACACACATTCGTACACAAA
>CM060319.1:75387712-75390212 GCA_030674155.1 Stramonita haemastoma
AAATGGAATTGCTAGATTCCTTCTGTGACCACTTTTTTGCTTGCCCACTTTTTATGCTAGTAATAAAAAAACAGCAAAAGCAATTGCTTCCAAAGACGAGGGGCGGGGAGTATTCATCTAGAAATAATTGGAAAAATCTTATTCGAGTTATTGCGTTATATTGTGCATGCTAAGAATAGATGGAACGAATTACAGTGTTTGTGTCTATGATGCGAAAATTTGATTGATATAGCTTACATGCAAAGCATTGACGGGCGGGGTTGGGGGGTAAAGAAAAGAAGAAAGAGAGAGAGCGAGTGAAGTGAGCCCACAGCACACTCACTCTGGGCAGGAGCTGGTCGGTAGTCCGAAAATCCCTATGTACTTTATGGGGTTTCGAACGCGCGACCTTCCGGACAGTGTCCAAGGCACAACCACTGCGCTATGGTGGCTGGTCATTAAGAAACTATTTGTTCACAGCACATAGCCTAGTGGTCAGAACATTGCGCTCGCAATTTGACGACCCGTGTTGGTTCCCGTTCGAGGGGATTTTCCCCCTGGAATAACATCAGTACTGACTCCACTCTCTTCAAAAGTCCTTCGGATGAGACGTAAACCGAGGGCCCGTGTGCGAACGCACGCAGAACATTTTGGCACACGCCTAAATCCTGTTCCGCTTTTCGTAAGAGTAGGCTATCGTGTGCCATGGAACAGATGACAATATTTACAAAACTGCATACACACGGGGACAGGATGAGAAAAAAACACATAATTATTTATTCCATTACCCTCGATAAAAAGAACCACTTTGCACAGTTGGCAGTCAGTTTTCTCTTCTGGGAAAGAGAGACAGTGAGGAGAAATACTGAGCCCACACAGACAGTCAGATGACCCACAGAGACTTTATTTTTAAAAGTTGGGTTCCTCGGCTAGAAAGCTCACAGGTTTCACCAATGGTGAATGTATGCGTAAATGCGGTAGTGCCCCCCTCCCCCAACACACAACATTTTAGGAAACCGCATTCCGACTTCAGGAAGGTGTTTTAAATACGACACTTGTGGTGTTGCTCGTTTTGTTTTGTTTTTTGGTATCCCTCCTCTGACGCATGATGGCCAACTTTTCTGGAAGGCGGAAGGATTTTTTGACATGTGCTCAAGATGTTCTGCGTGTGTTTGTTACACGGGGCCTCAGTTTCTTTAATATTATTTTGAAAGACTTTGACATACAGTTAATTTTTTTTCCTGTCAAACTGGGAAGAAAACCAGCAAGGCTGGGAATCGAACCCCGACCTTCACGGTTTACTTCTTTGTAGGCAAACGTTATTAACCATACTGCCACCTCCTTCACACAATGACTGACAACATTCTCATCCTAAAGATAACGGCAGCTGATGAAGTAGGGAAGAAGAAAGAGGCAGAAAGAGACAACGATGGAAGACACCATCAGAGAGTGAAACTGACAGGCCGTGAGCAGAACGACTTGAATGCTACAGAAAGCTGCAAAACCATGAGGAGTGGGAGGGAAGTTGGTTTCAAATTTCTTCAGTGGTGTACCAACGGCGGTCTAAAAGACTGCTGGGATAGGTGAAGATGAAGGTGAAGAAGGAGAGAGGAGATGATTCGTTACTTTTGTGTTGCTTTTATCTTGATTTGTCCTTGAGCTTTTTCGGTCTCTGTTGATTTGTGAGGGGCATTTTGTCTGGAAGCAATAATGTTGAATGTATATAAAGACAGCGAGTCAAAGCATAAGGTGACAGTCTTAGAATAAGAAAAGACTGAATACTTCCTCCTTAGATTCATAAAGAAAGAAGACGCTGACATTCCTTTTTACTTCAGAATCCAAAAGTATTGCTTTTCTAGCATTGACGGGCACTCTAGCTGACAGGCATCTTGACTTCAGGTGTACAGAAAAAGTTTCAAACTTTGGAGATTTTAGTTTTGCTGGTGACTAGAAAAGGGAAGCTATCTAATACAGAGAAAAGAAAGAAAGAAAGAAAGAAAGAGAGAGAGAAAGGGAAGGAGAGAGAGAGAAAGAGAGAGAGAGAGAGAAGAGGAGAGAGAGAGAGAGAGAGAGAGAGAGAGAGAGAGAGAGAGAGAGAGAGAGAGAGAAGAGAGAGGGCAGACTGAGACAGAGACAGAGAGAAACAGAGACAGAAACAGACAGACAGACAGGCTGGCAGGCAGACAGACAGTCAAAAACAGAGACAGAGAAACAGAGACACATACAGAGTGACAAAAACCACAAATCCAGAGAGACAGACATAGACACATATCATAAAGAAACAAGAAAAAGACAGAGAGGCAGACAGACATACAGATACATCACTGCGATGTTGTTGTTTTTTTTCTTTAAAAGAGACCAAAAGCAGAAAGTTACATAAGAGATCAGTAAAACAGAAATAGAGATAATAATGCTGATTCATAGACCAAGACTGAGTCAGCCAGCCACCTCGGTGTGTGATCTATTATTTGCTTCTTACAAAATTGATTAAAAACAACAACCCAACCCTGTTTCGAACATG
>CM060319.1:75395212-75397712 GCA_030674155.1 Stramonita haemastoma
ACAAAAGTAGACAGACATACAAGAGATGATAGAGAGACTAAAAGAAAGACACAGACGCACCCACACACACATACTTACAACGCACACACACACTCACACACACACACACACACACACACACACACACACACACCCCACACACACACACACACACGCACACGCACACGCACACACACAACCAGACCAACTATTGACAATACACAAAACAGACCAAACTACAGAGTTGTGTAGAGCCACTCGTGGCGATAGCATCACTGCGGCATAACATCAGAAGTTTCTGTACATTGCCTGGTAAGTCTAGGTAGTTCTTTAATGGAGCGAAGACGAGAATTGAAAGCAAGGTTACATTAAGTAAAATTAAACACCATGTGAGAAAACCAGTGAACATGACATACTTACGCTGTCTGCTACACACAGAATTTCAGACAGACATTGTGGCCTAGTAGTTAGGACTACTGGACTTCAATCTCATGGACCAAGAAGTCGTGGGTTCAAATCCCCGCGGCGTCTGGTGCATTCAGGATGAGAAGTTTTCGATCTCCCAGGTCAACTTCAAGCACACGGTGCGTTAATTCCCTTCAAGTATATACACATGTAGAAGATCCAATATGCACGTTAAAGATCCAATCATTCATGTCAGGGTTCAGGCGGTTAAGGAAAACACGAACATATCCAGCGTCCATCCCCGAAGTCAGAATGTAGCTACCTGAATGGCAGGGGATAACGTTCGCATACGCAAAAGTTCGCCATTAGTGAACCTCGGAGCTGCAGCCGAAAAACAAAACACCCCCCCCCCTAATCCCAATGGTTTAAACAGTTTTATTGGTTCAGAAACATCAAGCAACAATATGAAATGAGTACAACAAGCAAACCTTATTATTATGGGTACTCATAAATCCACGCAAGAAAAGGCTGAAGCTAAATACTGATCTCATATTCCCAATCCCAATCTCATATTTTTCATTCTTTCTCCTTCGTCGTCGAACAGTAAGAGATCAAACCGTTGTTGTCTGTTATATGTGCGAAAATGCGTCACGGGGTCGTTAGGTGCCTGATAGGTCAGGCCCTGCGCATCCAACTTCGGCATAAGAGAGAATTGTTCTTTTAAGTTTGACGGGAAAAAGGCAGGAGAATGGATCAAGAAAGCAGTCTGCCTGACCCCCCCCCTCTCTCTCTCTCTCTCTCTCTCTCTCTCTCTCCTCTCTCCTCTCTCTCTCTCTCTCTGTCTGCGTGAGCAAACATGCAACACATCCATGCACTTTCGGTGAAGAAACAACAAAGAAAAAACCGATTCAAAGGCATGGCCACACACGCACCTTTCCCATCAAACGCTTTCACATCTGAGCATCTCCACAAATGCAAACAAGTCACGAATTGTTCTCATTTTGCCTAGCGGAAGAAACTTTTGCTAAATCAAATTAGCTAGCAATTATTGTCAGATTTTTGTCAAAACACCAGCGGAATTTGTCATGATCACAAGGTTTAAAATATGGATGAGAAGCGATGAGAGCGTAAACTTCCTTAGAAAAATTTTCATAACTAGAGGAATGCTCTTGAAGTGGCAAAAAACTACTTCAAAGTGGGAATCTGAAGATTCTGTCACACAAAATTACTGTGACTTAATTGTTCTTGAGTTAGGGTGGTGGTGAAAGACAATGGAAGGAACACGTCTTTTATAAAACGGTCTGTTTAATTGGTGGCAAGATAGCTCAGTGGTCAGAGCACTTGCTTTCCCAAGTCAAAGTTAATCAGCATCGAGCTTGGTTACGAGTTGGATGGGTGACCTTGGCTTCAGTACAGTTCCCCCAGTTCACCCCGCTGTAAATGGGTACCTGCCCTCTTTGGATCAGGGAGGGTAATGCAGCGAGGGAGAAGAGATGGGCGCCGCCCTCAATATGCTGGCCCCTGGAGAAGCTGAGGTCTCTGATGACTCGCTCCCCTACGACCGCATAGGTTATGGGACACCTTTATTCTTATCTTTGCCTGTTTAATTACGTTTTCGTTAAGATCATAACGATAGTGATTCACATAAATACACCGCAGAAAAAATATTATGGCAATTTATTCCTTGAAGTCAGTATGTGACTACAAAATAACTACATTACTTTTGCAGACAAGAAAAAAAGCACATATAATGGGTGGCGCTGCTCTTGTTGCGACGCGCTCCCTGGGGAGAGAGCAGCCCGAATTTCGCGCAAAGAAATCATGCCGTGACTTGAAGTGGCATACAATACAATACAACACAAAAATAAAAGCCATACAATACAATACATTAATGGTGGGCAAAAATGGTTTTATATGCAACATCTTGCCTTTGGTAAACCTTGGACCTCTACCCCAGGAACGGGAAAACAATATCAAGATAGGAGGAACTGTGAGACTCAATACAGAGGAAATCATTGCATACTCTATACAGTAAAAAAAGAAAGTAAAACAAAATATCCCCCCTAAAAAATCCCCAACAACAACAAACAAACAAAAACAAACAAAAAACAACCAC
>CM060319.1:75402712-75410212 GCA_030674155.1 Stramonita haemastoma
CGTGTGTGCAAGATGTCCTGCGTTCTTCTTCTTCTTCTTCTTCTTCTTCTTCTTCTTCTTCTTCTTGTTCTTCTTCTTCTTCTTCTTCTTCTTCTTCTTCTTCTTCTTCTTCTTCTTCTTCTTCTTCTTCTGATGCTGCTGCTGCTGCTGCTGCTGCTTCATTTTCTTACTCTCGCTCCTCCCCCTTCTTTCATTTCCTTAGCAATTAGCATTCTTCTTCGCATTCTTCTTTGGTTTTTTTATACTGTGTAAACAAACATCTGGAAACTACATTGACGTACTCTTCGGCAAATGCCTTGATTTATGTCAGTCATTTTCATTTAAAGTTGTCAAAATTCAGATTTTTTTTGCATTTTTTTTTTATTGCATGATGATCAATGACAATGAGAATGACGTAAGGATGCTACTGTGGAAGTGCATATGCTTTGAGACAACTTGACAGGGTTGCACTCTACGGTTACTATCATAACATATCACAGCGTCAACCGGGCCCGAGAGAAACAGACACCTACAGTGTTGGTCAGGTAATTTAAACAACACTCTCCAACTCGCATCCCTTAAGTGGATGAAGCTCGACCGTGTGGTCCCAGTCTCCCCACTGAGCCCACAGCACACTCACTTTGTGTAAGAGCCGGTCGGAGTCCTAAAAATCCCTATGACTCATGGGATTTGAACCCGCGATCTTCCACTCCGAAATCCAAAGTTCAGGTTTGTAGATGTATACTTGAAAGGAGAGTAAGGGGGAGGGAAGACACGCACTCTTTGCACTCAATGCAATATACTAATCCCAATGGCGCCTAAAGGCCCCTGGTTTGTGCTCCTGCATTCTGGGTAAATATGTCTTTATGCATGAACTTGTACTAGTGTTTAGGATTGTGTAGGCTACTCTTTCTTCCTCTCTCTCCCATGCCATCAATGTATGTCTGTACATGAATATAATCTCTCAACCTATTTGTCTCTCCGTCTCTCTGTCTATATGTCTGTCTGTCTGTCTGTCTGTCTGTCTGTCTGTCTGTGCGTGCCTGTGTCTGTCTGTCTGTGTGCCTGTCTGTCTGTCTGTCTGTCTCCCTCCCCCCTCTCTCTGTACGTACGTACGTATGTATGTATGCATACAGGCATGCATGTATGTATGCATGTATGTATGTATGTATGTATGTATGTATGTATGTATGTATGTATGTATGTATGTATGTATGTATGTATGCATACAGGCATGTATGCATGTATGTATGTATGTATGTATGTATGTATGTATGTATGTATGTATGTATGTATGTATGTATGTATGTATGTATGTATGTATGTATGTATGTATGTATGTATGTATGTATGTATGTATGTATGATTCTATCTATCTATCTATCTATCTATCTATCTATCTATCTATCTATCTATCTATCTATCTATCTATCTATCTATCTATCTATCTATCTATCTAAACAATTTTTATTTATTTATTTTATATAGAGGATAATGGAATAAGCCATTTTGTGCTTTTTAACATCCAGTCCCCGTGTGTATGCAGTTTTGTAAATGTCATTTTGTTCCCACACAATGGCCTACTCTTACGAAAATCGGGACAGGATTTTACGTGTGCGCAAGATGTTCTGCATGCCTTCACACACGGGACCTCGGTTTATAGTCTCATCGGAAGACTTTTGGGCAGAGTGGAGTCAACACTGATGTTAACTCCAGGAGAAAAATCTCCTCGAACGGGAATCGAACCAGGGTCATCAAATTGCGAGCGCAATGTTCTGACCACTAGGCTATCCCGTCCCCAATTAAGTAATAGAATCACCAAATGTTTGACAGTAATGACGTTAATGTCGAGAAAGCCTCCGAATAAAACAGTTAACATATTTCGCAATCCGAGATCCATGGTTAAGCGCTGAAGATTATGTTGAAATGAATATCAGTTTTCAGCAAAGAAAATACAGTGTCTTAAAAAAAAAGAAGAATGGAGTTGGATATAGGGCAATGCTTACAGGATCTGTGGAGTAACTTTGTCTATACATGGACTTGTGTTACTACCCCCTTTTGGCATAAGAGCTGTCATGTTGGTGTTAACAGGAGATGAGTGGCTTTATGTATGTTTGTTGAGATACAGTGGGGGTGGGTGGGCGGGGGAGGGGGAGGGGTGTTGCTATTTACTGTTCTTTCAGTAAACTGGTAAGGAGATATTGTGTAATGGCAGGGGGGTAGGGGGCTGTGATTGCGTCATTTATTTATTTATTTTTACTTCCTTGATCCTTGTGTGGTGTGGTGCTGACATGCTAAATAGGCTTCCATGAACAGATAGATCAATTTCTCTTTTTCTGTGTATCTGTTTGTTAGTGTCCTGTTTGGTATTCTATGTGCACACAGACGTAAACACATGCTAATCCACACAAGTCTGTACAAAGACATTTGTGCACACACACACACAAGCATGCATGCATACATGCATGAACACAAATATGCACACAAGCACGAATTCATGCGTGCATGCACACACACTCCCACACATGCTCAGACAGAGACAGAGAGAGAGAGAGAGAGAGAGAGAGAGAGAGAGGAGAGAGAGAGAGGAGGAGAGGAGAGATGAGAGAGAGAGAGAGAGAGAGAGGGAGAGAGAGAGAGAGAGAGAGAGAGAGAGAGAGAGGAGAGATAGAGAGACAGACAGACAGACAGACAGACAGACAGACAGACAGACAGACAGACAGACAGACAGAGAGGAAATAGAGGGAGAGACAGAGACAGAGCAAGAGATAATGAGGAAAAGAAAGAGCAAGAGTCAGAGCAACACATAGTCATTTTTCCAACTTTTGACAGTACTGTCATTGATGCTACATTCTCAGGCCAAAACGGTTGACAAGTTTGGTTATAGGACACCCCTGGTTAAGTGTTGAGGATTATGCAGACATGGATATCAGTGTTTTAGCAAACAGAATTCAGTGTCTGGTGAAAAAAAGAAAGAACCTAGAATTGAATGTAGGGCACAGTTTACAGGAACCAGGGGGTAACTCTATCTATGTATAGGTTTGTGTTACCCCCTTTGAGCACAAGATCTGTCATATTAATGTAAGAAGGACATGGGTTGCTGTATGCATGTATGTTGAGATACAGGGGGGGTGAGGGGGGTGCAGGCGGGGAGGGGGAGGGTGTTACCCTTCATTGTGTGTTCAGTATACTGGTAAGGAGAGATGGTGTGGTGGAAGGGGTGTGGGGGTGATTGCTGTGTTTTTACTTCTTCACTTCTTAGAGTGTTGTGTGATGTGGTGTTGATATGCGAAATAGGATTCCATGTTTAACACGATCTATTCATTTCTCTTTTTTGTGTGTATCTGTTTGTAGTGTCCTTTTTGGTAGTCAAGGTGCAAATAAACATAAACATAAACAAAGACTCAAACACATACCTACGCTTACACGTACATATGCATGCATGTACACAGAGACAGACACAGACACACATATGCACACAGAAATGCACATACACACAAACACACACACATGCAAATGCACACACACAAGCATGTATGGAGGAACGCAAACATGGACACAAGTGTGCTCGCATGTGTGCATGCACACACACTCACAAAGACAGACAGACAGACAGACAGACAGACAGACAGACAGACAGACAGACAGACAGACAGAGAGACAGACAGACAGAGACAGAGACAGACAGACAGACAGACAGACAGAGACAGAGAGAGATAGAGAGATAGAGAGATAGAGAAACAGTGTTTTTTTCAACTTTTGACAGTACTGTCATTGATGCTACATTCTCAGGCCAAAACGGTTGACAAGTTTGGTTATAGGACACCCCTGGTTAAGTGTTGAGGATTATGCAGACATGGAGATCGGTGCTTCAGCAAATAGAACTCAGTGTCTGGTAAAAAAAAAAGAAGCCAGAATTGAATGTAGGGCACAGTTTACAGGATGTAGGGGGTAACTCTATCTATGTATAGGTTTGTGTTACCCCCTCTGGGCACAAGAGCTGTCATGTTGATGTTAATAGGAATCTGGGTGGCTTTATGTAAGTGTGTTGAGATACAGAGGGTGGGGGTGTTGCTATTCACTGTTCATTCAGTATACTGGCAAAGAGAGATTGTGTGGTGGCCGTTTGAGGGTGGGAGGAGGAGGGAAAGGGGATGTGGTGGTAATTTTATCACTTCCTTAAATGTTTTGTAGGGTGTGGTGTTGACATGCTAAATAGGCTTCCATGTTTAAAAAAGCTCAATCAATTTCTCTTTTTTGAGTGTATCTGTTGTTGTGTCCTGTTTGATAGTCGACGTTTACACAGACACATTAGGTATACCTATTTATTTGTCTGAGTGCAGACCAGCCTGTCTATCAGTCTGTCTTCTGTCTGTCTGTCTCTATCTTTCTGTCTGTCTGTCTGTCTCTCAGTCTCTCTGTGTCTCTCTTTTCCTCCCCTCCCTCTTTCTATCTATCTCTCCCCCTCTCACCACCTCACTCTCCCCTTCTCTCTCCACCCCCTCTCTCCCCACACACACTTCCTCTGTTCCCCCATTCCGTCTCCCTTTCCCTCTCTCTCTTTCCCTCCCCCTCTCTTACTCTCACTATCTGTCTCTGTCAGTCTGTCTGTCTGTCTGTCTCTCTCTTTTATTTCTTTCTTTCCCTCTCTCTGTCCTTCCCACTAACTTTTTCAGCCTGACAAACACACACACACATATATACACACATACACAAACACACACACACACACACACACACACACATACACACACACACACACACACACACACACACACACACACACACACACACACACACACACACACACACACAGAGAAACTTGTCTTACAAAAAAACTAGCAGCAGAAGGTCACCCTTCCCACCCACCCAGCACCCCACCCCCATCCCCTCATCCCCCCACCATCCTCCCCATCCCCCCCCGTTGCTCATTCCTCATCCCACATTGGTATTATCAACTATGTCATCGCTGCATTGCCTGACAGGAGAAAGGGTGTGATGGTGTGAAAATAGACACTCCACGGCAGAAGGTAGCAGGGGGCTTTTGTAGGGAAGGATTATATTCTAAGAACATAGACTTGTCAGTCAGACTGACAGAGAGAGAGAGAGAGAGAGAGAGAGAGAGAGAGAGAGAGAAGAGAGAGAGAGAGAGAGAGAGAGAGAGAGAGAGAGAGAGAGAGAGAGAGAGAGAGAGAGAGAGAGGAGAGAGAGAGAGAATGAATGAGAGAGAGAGTGTGTGTGTAAGTGTAAGTGTGTGTGTGCGTGTGTGTGTGCGTGTGTGTGTGTTTGTTTGTGTTTGTTTGTTTGTTTGTGTGTGTGTGTGTGGTGTGTGTGTGTGAGAGAGAGAGAGAGAGAGAGAGAGAGAGAGAGAGAGAGAGAGACAGACAGACAGACAGACAGACATATATATATATATATATATATATATATATATAAAAGAGAGAGAGAGAGAGAGAGAGAGAGAGAGAGAGAGAGAGAGAGAGAGAGAGAGAGAGAGAGACAGACAGACAGACAGACAGACAGACAGACAGACAGACAGACAGACAGAAACAAGCATGCATTCAGACAGACAGATAGACATACATACATACATACATGCATACATACATACATACATACATACATACATACATACATACATACATACATACATACATACATACATACATACATACATACATACATACATACATACATACATACATACATACATACATACAGAGAAACATTGAGCTAGAGTAAACTTCTGTGTTTCAAGAATAACAGAGCATTTACGTGCTTTTTTCACGTCCAGCTACCACCCATATTAGGTGTCATATTATCGAAAAGATATGCGCCATAAAATAGAGAAAGAGAAAAGAGAGAGAGAGAGAGAGAGAGAGAGAGAGAGAGAGAGAGAGAGAGAGAGAGAGAGAGAGAGAGAGAGAGAGAGAGAGAGAGAGAGAGAGAGAGAGAGAGAGAGAGAGACAGACAGACAGACAGACAGACAGACAGACAGACAGACAGACAGACAGACAGACAGACAGACAAAAAGACAGACAGACAGACAGACAAAAAGACAGACAGACAAAAAGACAGACAAAATGACAGATAGACAGACAGGCAGACAGGCAGACAGACAGACAGACTGACAAAGAAAGACAGAGACAGAGACAGACAGACACACGGAGACAGCCAGACAGACAGACAGACAGACAGAGAGAGAGAGAGAGAGAGAGAGAGAGAGAGAGAGAGAGAGAGGAGAGAGAGAGAGAGAGAGAGAGAGAGAGAGAGAGAGAGAGAGAGAGAGAGAGAGAGAGAGAGAGAAGGCCAATTTAATTAATCCTCCCCCAGTTTTTGTTTCTTACAGAACATTCCCTCTAGTTTCGCAACTTTTCAGTGTAGGAGTAAGTAGCAAATCCCCCCACCCCCACCACCACCACCCTCATCCTTCTCCCCCGCCCCCTCCCTCCCCTGCCACTTGAGCCGTTTCAAGGGCTCAGGTGTTGATTATAGTTGAACAGAGAGAATGCGTCAGCTGCTTATTAAAACTTTGTCTCAGTTGGTCAGTTTACATTCGTTAACAATAGTTTTGTCTTTCTATATTGTTTTTCTATTTTCATTTTTCTGTCTTTTGTCTGTACTGTCTGTCTGGTGTGTGTCATTCTCTCTGTCTGTCTGTCTCTCTAAAACACACTGAGAGAGAGAGAGAGAGAGAGAGAGAGAGAGAGAGAGAGAGAGAGAGAGAGAGAGAGAGAGAGAGAGAGAGAGAGAGAGAGGAGAGAGAGAGAGAGAGAGAGAGAGAGAGAGAGAGAGAGCGGATGTTTGTGGGTGTGTATTCAATTTTGTTTGACGTCTTTTCAAATTATGTCATACAAGGCAGCTCTGTTGTGGTGTGTGTGTGTGTGTGTGTTTGCGCGCGCGCGCGCGCGCGCAGCGCGGTGTGTGTGTGTGTGTGTGTGTGTGTGTGTGTGTGTGTGTGCGTACGTGTACGTGTATGTGTGTGTGCGAGCGCATGCTAGCACACTTGTGTGTGCATGTACGTGCGTGCGTGCGCGCGCCTGCCCGCGTGCGTTTGTGCGTGTGTGTATGTGTGCGTGCATGCGTGCGAGTGTGTGTGTGTGTGCGCGCACGCGTGTGTGTGACAGACGAGAGAGTGGAGAGTGGGTGGAGGGCTGAGGTCACTCTTAACGATATCAAATGTCTGTCATGGAGAAATTTGAAAGAAGACCAGATGTTTCGTAAAATTAAAAGCAATAAAAAAAAATCCCACCAAATTAATGTGTGTGAGTAATTGAATAGAAATAGTTGTTTTTTTTGTAAGTTCAATATGTAGAGGCAGGATAGCTCAGTGGTCAAAGCGCTCGCTTTCCCCCCAGTCAAGTTAAGCAGCTTCGAGCGTGGTTACCAGTTAGATCGGTGACCGTTTGCGTGCCTTGGCTTCAGTACAGCCCCCCCCCCCCTCCCAGTTCACCCATCTGTAAATGGGTGCCTGCCCTCTTTAGGGTCAGGGATGGTAAAGCAGCGAGGGAGAAGAGATGG
>CM060319.1:75427384-75429884 GCA_030674155.1 Stramonita haemastoma
TTTGGCAAGAGTTTTTGTTTATATTGAAATATAACTGTGATTTATGTATGTTGTATAGTGGAATTATTTAATATAGTTATTGATATGCCAGGGACTCGTGACAGTTGGCCGTCAGCAGATGGTCTCAGAATAGGATTTTTAAATATCAATCATATTATTAACAAAATGTCCGATGTTTATCATATTCTATCAAATTCACACACAAATTTTCATATATTTGGTTTTGCGGAATCCCGACTATCTAAACACATTTCTAATAATGAACTTGCTATTTCTGGTTATCAGATAATCCGCAAAGATCCTCTCGAACGAAAGGAAACGGGCTTTCTTATTTATGTACACGAAAACATCCGCTACAACCGAGTTGAATCACTTGAAAATTATTGTTTAGAATCAGTTTGGATTCAGATAGCCCTGAAAAAAACGAAACCAATCCTTGTCGGTTTTATTTATAGAAATCCAAAAGAACTTATAGACTGGCATGACAAATTCACTTTAATGATGGAGGAAGCTTCATTACTCTCAGAGGAAATTATCCTATTAGGTGACTTTAATATAGATTTGTTAAAAACTAACCACAATTGGATACAAACTTATGACTCTTTTCATCTGACACAGTTAATTGATAAACCTACAAGAATCACTGACACATCCAAAACTCTGATTGACCACATTTATTCAACTTCACCAAATCATATAATAGAAGTATGTCGCCCTGCCTTTGGATGCAGTGACCACCTTCCAGTATGCTTAACATGGTCAAAAAAAGGTATAAAGATTCCTAAGAACAGTCATAAGATTATTAAATATAGATGCTTATCTTCTTTTGACAAAAATGCATTTTTATTAGATTTACTTAATTCTTCTTTATCTTTGGTCTATCAGTTTACGAGCCCTGATGAAGCGTTTGAGGTATGGTACCACAGTTTTCTCAATATCTACAATGCGCATGCACCCATTAAAAGTAAGCGTGTCAAGAGCAATCCAAAAGTACCATGGATAACTGAGGAGTTAGAAAATGCCATAAAATTAAGAAATCAGCTATCAGTTACAGGAACCAGGGAAGAATATAAAGAACAGCGAAATATAGTAAACAATATGAAACGCTTAAGTAAAAAAAAGTACTTCCAACAGCTAGTTTACTCTAAGTCAGACAATAAATCTGTTTGGAAAGCAATTAACTATTTGACAAATAAAAATGTAACATCTCAAAGTTCATCGCTCAAAGATATATCCGTTGACGATAGTAATGCCCATTTCTGCAATATTTCCTCTTCTACAGTACCAATAGACAGATCACATCTTAACAAGCTTGAAACATTAAAACATTACTGTAGATCTAAAAACATTTTATCAAATTTAGATATCCCTCTTATGTGTATTAATGATGTTTACAATTCCCTTACTCATTTGAAACAGACAAATACGAAAGGTCTTTATGGCATTGATGGTAAAATTCTAAAAACAGCTGCCCCCGTCATCGCAGAATCTCTTACATACATTTATAATTTATGCATTTCTGCTAACACCATTCCTAAAGCTTTTAAAACTGCCAAAGTTATACCTATCTTTAAATCTGGTGACCGTTCAGATCCCTACAATTATAGACCAATCTCTATTCTATCCATATTATCAAAACCTTTAGAGAATCACATCAATAAACATATTCTCCATCACTTAAACCGATATAATTTGTTACATCCTAATCAATCTGGTTTCAGAGCTAACCATTCCTGCCAAACTGCTTTGACAAGCTTGGTTGATCAATGGCTTACTAATATCAATAATAACAAAATCACCGGAGTTATTATAGTAGACTTTGCTAAGGCGTTCGATGTGATTGACCACACTCTATTACTAAAAAAACTTAAAATCTATGGTCTGTCAGATAGTACTGTCAAACTCATGTTATCATTTCTTTCTGAAAGAAAACAAGTCGTTTCTGATAAAGGTAAGACATCGGCAGTACTATCCAATAACTATGGCGTCCCCCAGGGATCTGTTCTAGGGCCTATTCTTTTTTCTATATATATAAATGACTTACCCTTATCTCTAAACACACAGTGCGAGTTATTTGCAGATGATACAACTATCCATACCAATCATTCTCAATTGAATGAAGTTACATCTGCTCTGCAAGAAAGTATTCACTGCTTGCTTCGATGGTCAGAGTTAAATCATATGAGTCTTCATCCCAAAAAAACTAAGTACTTAATTATAACAACTCGACAAAAGCGACAAAATCTTTCAAACAATTCTACGGCTATCTATATTAATAACAACAAAATTGTTGAAGTAGACCATCATAAAATTCTTGGAATTACAATTGACAATAACCTTTCTTGGATGTACCACATCTCTGCATTATGCAAAAAAGTATCAAAATGTGTACACCAGTTATCTAAAATAAAGCATTTCTTAGACCTAAACGCTAGGAAAATGTTTTTCAATGCATATATTATATCCCATATGAGTTATGCTTCAACGATTTGGGATTCGG
>CM060319.1:75434884-75439884 GCA_030674155.1 Stramonita haemastoma
GATTTCATCTGTGCCCTCTGCCATAGGACTGTCATTCCCGTGTGGGACTGGCCAGCCACAACCGACGTTGTACCAGAGCTAACACTTAGAGCGCAACTCCATAGTTTTCCGAGACTGACAGCTGCCAACCTAACCATTTTTGTTTTGATAGTATCTTGTTTTGTTAAATTTCCTAGCATTTTTTCGGTTGTCTTAGTTCTTGCTTTTAAATGTCGTAACCTTTGACGACATTTTTGTTGTTGCGTTTTTCTTATCAAAATCCCCTCTGGTAGTTTTTTTTTTAATCTCTGATCTACTTTGTGTGAGGAGGGTGTGTGTTTGGTGTTCACGTTGCACCAGTTGTGAGACATTTCCAAATTATGCAACAGTTTTACCTCATTCTTCTGTTTGCGTGTAATATTTAGACATCGACCTTTTTGTCTGGTAGTCTCCAGTCTCGTGTAGACACCCTTGTTTGTTCTCTGCATCTCTCTCTGTGTCTATCTGTGTATTTGTATTTCTGTCTGTATCTCTGTAATATGTCTCTATCTGTATATCTCTGTCTCTGTGTCTGTTTCTGGTTCCGGTTCTGGCTCTGTGTGTCTGCCTCTCTGTCTCTGTGTTCCTCTTTCTGTCTATCTCTCTCTGGCTCTGTCTTTCGCTCAATCTGTCTGTCTGTCTGCCTCTCTGTCTCTGTCTCTCTGTCTCTCTGTCTCTGTCTCTCTCTCTCTCTGTCTCTCTGTCTCTCTCTCTTTCTCTCTGTCTCTCTGTGTCTCTCTGTGTCTCTCTCTGTCTCTCTCTGTCTCTCTGTCTCTGTCTCTGTCTCTGTCTCTGTCTGTCTCTCTCTCTCTCTCTCTCTCTCTCTCTCTCTCTCTCTCTCTCTCTCTCTCTCTCACTCGTTTCTGTTTTGTGTTATGATGTGAAAAGTAACACACACACAAGGTGATTACTGTTTCTTCATATTCATGCTGCTGTGACAGGAAGGGGGGGGGGGGGGGGGGGGGGGTAGGTGAGGCAGGTATAGCGAGGGAGAGGGAGCAGACGACAAATATTACAATGATGATTGGAAGGTGACGGTTAGGGGGGGGGGGGTAGAGGATGAGAGGGGGTGGAGGTTAAATGATGAGAAACACTTCTTTCTTTGCCTTATTCGGCGTCTGTGACCCTATGATTTGTTTGAGGGTTAATTTGTTTATTTTGTCGATGTGGATATTTCATTCGTATGTTCTTTCAATGTTTTGTTAATATTGATGTTTCATTTGAAAGGGTTTTTTCTCCCTTTTTGTCTATGTGGATGTTTCATCCGTACTGTTCCCATATATTTGTTGAAGTAATTATTTTGGGGAGGTATATTCTTTCAGTTTTTTATCTATGTGGATGTTTCATTGGCTAATTCTCTCACTTCTTTTTTGTCTATGTCGACGTTTTATTCATTTGTCCTGTTATATCTCTTTTATTTATTTCGTCCACATCAGTGTTTCATTCGTTTGTTTTTTCGTCTCATTCTCATCTCTGACACTATTAAAATTCATTCGTTCATCTTTTCATCTCGTTTTGTATGTGTCAATGCTTCATTCACTCGTCTCTTTCGTGGTATTTTTCATTTTGTTTTCGTGTTCTATTTGTTATTTATTCCTACTTTGGGATGTCTGTGTCGATGTTTAATTTGTATGGGATTTATTGTGGGGGGGGGGGGGGGTGCTGATGTTTTTGTTCATTTTTCGTCTGTGCTGATGTTAAATTGGTTTCTTATTTCACCTTTTTTTTTATCTGTGTTTTATTCATTTGTCTCTTTCATCTTTTATTTTTATCTAAATAAATGTTTCATGTGTTCGTATTTCCATCTTTGTTTCCGTCTGTGTCGTATGTTCTTTGATTTTTTTAAATATGTGTGTGTACACATGGTCTATGTCGGTTCTCCTTCAAGTGTTCTTTCATCTCTTATTTCATCTGTGTCTGTTAACGTTCGTTCGTTCGTTCTTTCGCCTAAAAAAAAGAGCTGTTATTCTTTCTGCCACTTTTTGCCAACTTGGTGCAACATGTACAACTTTCTTAGATGTTTCGACGGCTCTGTACATAAACTTTCTCTTGATTTTTTTTTCTTAGCGTGATGTAACTGTTACCTTTTTCTGTATTGATACGATAACATATGAAGTTACTGTTATTCGTTTTTTTTTGTGTGAATTGAGAACACGTTGATTTATGTGCATTTTTTTTTCCAAAGATCAATTTCTTACCCGTGTTTCAATATGATTTTGTTTTTAGTGGAAGTTGCAGTGCTGTTGATGAAAACAAAGTTGGTTATTGTGTGTACTGATTACTTTTTTTGATGTTTGTATTTTTGACAAGTTTACCATCACGAATATTTTTTTCGTTCTTTATTGAAGTGTTATTAGTGTGGGAGTGTTATTTCTTTGTAATCTGCTCTCACTTAAAAGAAAAACAATCTTGCTGTGAATTTTATTGAATTTTTGTCTCGATGTGAAAACAACCAAACAAATGAATAAACATGCAAACATACAAACAAAGGAATAGACAAACACATGTACAAACAAACATGGTTCCCCTAATCGTTTTCTTTAAAAAATATTGGACGATTATCACAATCATTATGATGCAAAAAAAAAAAAGAATACATCGTAATAACAATTATGATTGTTGACGATGATGACGATGACGACAACGAAAGTGACAGTGACGTCAGAGATAATGATGATAGTGACGACGATGACAGCAATGACGAATATGACCATGACGATGAAGTTGGTGATGATAATGGTGACGACGATGACGATGATGATATTTGAATGATTATTGTGTTGTTTTTTTCTTCCTTTTTATGATATTATGCATATTATGTTTTGACACGGTATGATGTAAAGTTTTCTGAAAAAAAAATTACACAGTTTATAAATTGTTTTAAGCATTTGATTTGATTTTCTTCTTCGTGTTATGGACTGCTCTTGAATTACCAGCTGTTATTTTCGAGTTGATTGGGTTTTTTGTGGATTAAACGGTTGTGGTGTGTGTGTGTGTGTGTGTGTGTGTGTGTGTGTGTGTGTGTGTGTGTGTGTGTGTGTGTGTGTGTGCGTGTGTTTGTGTGTGTATGTGTGTGTGTGTGTGTGTGTGTGTGTGTGTGTGTGTGTGTGTGTGTGTGTGTGTGTGTGTGTGTGTGTCCTTGCGCGCACGCACGCATATGTATCAAATGGGTAGCATGTACGAGACGGACGATGAAGCCAAAAAAAAACAGAAACAAACAAAACGTCACGATACAAACCACAATAAATAAACAGACAACCAGCCAACCCACTAACCAGCCAATCAGCCAGCCAACCAACCAGCCAGCCAACCAGTTAGCCAGCCAAACAACAAGCCTTATGCCAAGTGCAGAGAAAGCTGTTTATTGTGTTTTGTGATGAAGAGCTGAAGTCTTATCATGCTGTTTTCTGCTAAAAGTTTTCAAACATTTATCATTTTTTTCCCCTTGATAGTGTGGTGTACCCTGAAATTATGTACAAACGGTTTGTTTGTGTTTTTTTATCATTTGTGTTTAGGTTGTTTTCTTTAATTGTTTTTTGTCATGATTTGGATCAAAATACTAGATACTAACCTCCATTGTTATGTTGTCTCTTATTTTGACGGCAGTAGCAGCAACCTGTATGACAAAAACAATGCAAAAAATTTCGTCATCGTCGATAATGACGATGGCTGTGGTGACGACACAGACGACAACGAGAATGACGACGATACCTACAATGACAATGACAACATTGTTGATGATGACAATGACGATGATTACAATGATGACGTTGATGGTGATTGCTTACCAAACAAAACACACAATTTTGTCAATGGTCTTATGAAAAACCCCTACACGCCTGTTCAAGGGGAGTTTTCCTTCTGGAGTTAACATTAGCACTGACTCCACTCCTCCGAAAATCCAGGTGAGACTATAAACTGAGGTCCTGTGTTTAAATGCACGTAGAACATCTTCACCATACGTTTAAACACGTGTTCTGCCTTTCGGAGGAGCAGGCCATTGTGTGCCCGTGGGAACCGATGACAAGATTGACAAAATCGCATGCACATGGGGAATGCATATTTAAAAAAAAAAAAAAGTACGTAAGTACTTATTTCATTATCTTTAGAAATAAAAAGAAATCAACATCATTACATTCCAACTGTTGATTCCTATCGTGTTACAAAGAAATGCATTTTGATAGCAGTACAACACGAAACCAAACATCTGACGATTCTGTTGTTGGAATCGAAACTGGTACATTGCTCTGTAGGCATCATTCTGAATACATAGGATTGCCTTTGAAAAAGACAACATTGTGCTGTTACACTTTGACATTTTAGATGTATGTATGTATGTATTCTGTTGTGTTTCCCGTTTTTGTTTCTTTTTTTTTCCATGTTTGTGGGTTTTGTTCCTTTGTTTGCTTGCTTGCTTTTATGGCTGGTATCTTGTGTTTTGTGCTTGAAATTGTGTTTGGGTTTTGTTTATTTTGTTTTTTCTTCCTATTTCTTTGAATGATTCTTTGTTTGTTTGTTTGTTTCTGTATTGTAGCCTGGTGTGTTGGTTGGTTTAAAATGTCTTTTCCAGATATGTTTTTTGTTAATGAACGAAACATTGATGTTAATCTAATGTATGACATGTATACTTTTGTTATTTCATACAAACACGTTTTCAACTTCTTAAATGATTTTCTGAATTACTTAAACGAATTTATATCAAACACTGTTTAATTGATGCAGAATATGTTAGCATGGCTTAGTTTCTAACTTAACCCTATCAATTCATAGATACGAAAAAAATCAATTTAATCCAATATAAACCTTGGTCCTTTTGGCATGATTTTGTATTGTGCTTAATGCTATACAGTTTGATGAACAGATTTTTTTTTTCTTAGAGAGTTATATGTCGAATTTTGCCAAATATAGCGTATGGTATACAGTTTGATAGAGAAGACATTTCTTCCCAGAGAAAAAATATCGTGTTGTGTCAACACTTTGCC
>CM060319.1:75448889-75458889 GCA_030674155.1 Stramonita haemastoma
CAAAAAAGTAGGAACAATTAACAATAATAATGTAACTACAGTAAATGTTTAAGTGGGCTGTGCAGTAAACATCCAACAATGGCAAAGGCCAACTTTCATTTTGTTGGATACCTTCTCACGTTGGAATTTTTTCAAACGAGTGGGCTGACAGAGTTGCAAAAAAGGGGGCAAGACATGAAATGGGATCGATAGAACTGCATGTTCCCTTATCTATACAGGAGAGATACCGTATATTAGAGCAGACATCATGGGGTAAGTTAAAAGAATCTGGTCAATTCAAGGGACGGTCTTTAAAGAGTCGTCTAACTACTGCCCATATTTCTTTTAATATGGCTCCTTTTCAAAAGATTTAAGTTTTCTAACCGTAAGAAGGGTTAGTTCATTATATTTTAGAATGAAATTAAATGCATTCCTTACCAAATTTTGCAAAAATGTCCGATGTCTATGTGGAGATCATATTTCAAACACTCATATCATATTTGAGTGCCCAATTCTAAAACCATTTTTGCCTGCATTTTCTGAGCAGTCTTTGGAAAATGTATTTGAAAATTCAAAGTTGTATGTGTGTGCGTGCATGCGTGTGTGTGTGTTTTGTGTGTGTTTGTGTTTTATTTATTTATTTATTTATTCTTTTATATCGAGGATAATGGAATAAGCACCTATGTGCTTTTTTTCATCCAGTTCCTGTATGTATGCAGTTTTGAAAAAATTGTCATCTGTTCCCACCGGCACACAATGGCCTACGCTTACAAAAAGTGGAACATGATTTAACATGTGCGCAATATGTTCTGTGTGCGTTTGCCTACAGGGTGTCAGTTTATAGTCGCATCTGAAGGACTCTGTGTGTGTGTGTGTGTGTGTGTGTGTGTGTGTGTGTGTGTGTGTGTGTGTGTGTGTGGTGTGTGTGTGTGTGTTGAATGTGTTTGTGAAATGGAATGCATTGCTATCAATATTTTATTCATGCATGTTCAGTGTGTTTGTTACAGGGCTGGTGTACTGAAGACAGCTGAAGACAAGTTGTGAGTGTGTGTGTGTGTGTGCGTGCATGCGCGTGCATGTACCATGAAATGTTTTTTTCCTACTTACTTTTTTATGTAGGGCTTTGAAACCCACATGAATTTCTGTTTGTGACAGAATAGAAATGTTTGAATTAGAATGTGAAAGTATTGAAGCTGTTTTCAGCAGAACAAACTCAGCTTAAACAGAGAGCAAAAAAAAATAATTAAAAAATCAATCATATTAATGAAAATAATATTGATTTATATAATGCACAATTGTTAGATTTATGATGATAATGATAACATTAACAACAGTGAGTAATTGTTATATAGTGCTATTGTTGGTGATGATGATGACAACAACAAGTAGTAATTGTTATATTGTGTGATTGTTGGAAATATGATAATAATAACAAGGATAATGTTAACAACAGTGGATGATTGTCATGTTGCACAACTTTTAAAATTATGACAGCACTAATAATGGTAATAATAATGACAACATCACAAACAACAATGAATATTTGTTCTGTTGTGCAAGTTTTGGAAGAAAATTTAGAACAGGCACAACTCGCACGCATACACCACACACACACACACACACACACACACACACACACACTACACACACACACACACACACACACACACACACACACACACACACACACACACACACACACACACACACACAGGATTGGCTGACCAGTTTTCCACACACTCACTGTTGCAGATGTCAGCCTCCAATGTAAACTACTGCTTGTTTGCCAACAGAATGGAGAGTCCAGGTGTCATATATATCACGTCAGCTGTGCCCTGTGTGAACATTGGGATAGAGATCTGTCGACATTCTGCTGCTTGCCCCACAGAGGGGCAGGAAAGGAAGGAAGGGAGGGTCAGCTTAGCCTGGGAGCCCAGGGTCCTGTTTGAGGGAGCAGAGAGAATGTGGCCAGCACCATCTTAATTCAGGCTGTGCAGAAAAGCAAGGCCAGCCGGCAGTGATTCTGTCACATGTCAGGGCTGTGAGGGTAATAAGTATCCCATCCCAAAACTGGGCATTTCGTGTAAGTGTGTGGCTTATTTTTGTGTTGTTTTTTTGGCTGTTGTTTTTTTTGTGTCCTTTTTTTTGTAGAAAAATTGTGTATGTGTCATATCTATTTATTTATTCTTTTAATTCGAGGATAGTGGACTAAGTACTCTTGTTCTTTTTTTTACATCCAGTCCCTGTGTGTATGCAGTTTTGTCAATGTTGTCATCTATTCCCACTGGCACACAGTGGCCTACTCTTCCAAAAAGCGAAACGGGTTTTAACGAGTGTACAAGATATTCTACGTGCGTTTGCACAGGGGACCTCTGGTTTATAGTCTCATTCAAAGGACTTTTGGGGAAGTGGAGTCGGCACTGATGTTAACTGTAGAGGAAAAATCTTCTTGAACGAGATTCGAACCCGTGTATGTGAGTGGTGTATATGTGTCTGTGTGTGTGCGGGTGTGTGTGTGTGTGGTGTGTGTGCGTGCTATGTGCATGTGTGTGTGCAACATGTTTGGTTCAGCGGTGTGTTGGTAAGGAGAGGCAGCTAAAAGTGAGCGGTGTTTGTTGTGGATGGAAACTCCTCTCTTCTAGAAGGGGGCTGGCTTCTTCTCTGTGGCCCCTCTGCTTTCCAGCTTTCTCTGCTGGCTGCAGTTCCAGGAGTAGAAAAGATATTGGTACCTTGATCAGTGACACACACACACACACACACACACACACACACACACACACACACACACACACACACCACACACACACACACACTCACACACACACGAAAGAGAGGATCAGAAGCTAAAGAGGTGTTTATTTTGCAGGGGAAGGATCAGCCAGTCCTCAAGTTCCCCCAACAGCAGACTCCCTGTTCCAGCAGTCTGCTAGCAGTGCAGCACAGAAGAAACAGGCCAGTGAGCAGTGCTGAAGTACCAGTGCAGCATAGACATACAGTCAAGTACTGCTAAGTCAGCCACACAGCACAGACAACAGGTAGGTACATCAGCCAAAATTAAATTATTTACCTTAATGTTCAAAACCCATATCATCATAAAGATAATGATTGCCATCACTTAGTGGAGATTGAATGTACTTCTGCTTGAAAATAACGTAAATCGATACAGTGAGGTAGCACAGCAGAGAAATTGTCCATTTTTGTATTGATAGTGCAGAAAAGGAGCATTGTTTTATTTTTGTCTGTTAATTTATAGCTGGTTTGTATAACAATGTTTTGTCGCTGATTTGATGAGGTTTAATTTTTTTTTTATTAGTAGGCTTTGGCCACATTGTGACTTTATAGGTTTCATCAATAATAATGATATTATTTTAAAGAAATGTTTCCTCTGGGTGTTATGTAATACTTTGGATTTTTTTAAATAATGATGTAACCTGCCCCCCCCCCCCTCTCTCTCTCTCTCTCTCTCTCTCTCTCTCTCTCTCTCTCTCTCTCTCTCTCTCTCTCTCTGTC
Organism: Stramonita haemastoma; assembly: GCA_030674155.1. Taxonomy (NCBI): domain Eukaryota; kingdom Metazoa; phylum Mollusca; class Gastropoda; order Neogastropoda; family Muricidae; genus Stramonita; species Stramonita haemastoma. Next base: position 75,452,379 of record CM060319.1, read on the forward strand.
TCTCTCACTCTCTCTGTCTCTGTCTGTCTGTCTCTCTTTCCCAATCCCTCTCTAATTTTTTGGTCTTAGGTACACTCGGTATGTTGGAATGTATGAGATGGTGTTTTGCCTGAAATTATTTTGACAGGCATTGGCTTGACATGTTTCATTGATAATATGGTTTTAACTCTCAGAGGACGGCTGTCCCTATAGAGGATCAGTGTAAAGCAACGGTTTTGGACGGCCATCCGCTAAAGTGGATTTGCTGTTGGCAGATTTTTCACGTGGCGACCTTATTGATACTAAGTCCAGTGCAGCTTAACATAGCTTTGAGAGCATATCCAAGGTCCAATGCAGAACTTTGTAGGGTGATTCCATGTGTTCTGAACTCTGTTTGTGGTTGCAGAGAGTAGCCCACACCGAGTAGCTACACAGAATACAAAATTCAGAGTATATTCTTCATGCTAGTCAAAGCTCAAGTATTAAAGTGAGAGCTTTAATCTTTTGATATAAACTAGCCCAGTATGTCATTCATAAGTTCAGAAAGTTTCATTTTCTTACAATGTGTTTTGTATTTTTTATGATTTTTTTTTTAGTAACAAGTACAAATGGGCCGTCTGTGGGGTAAAGCAAGGGAGAGAACTGGCCATCATGAGTGAGTTAAAGCAGGGTTTTGTGTGGGTGTTGTTTCAGACATTGTTGTTTGGTCTATTTTGATGATGATTTAACATGTAAGACTCTCTCCTCTCTCTCTCTCTCTCTCTCTCTCTCTCTCTCTCTCTCTCTCTCTCTCTCTCTCTCTCACTTTCACATTCACATATACTTTCCTAAACTTATAAATAGATAGAAATTTTCTGCTTTTAAGTTGAATTTGTAATGGTATTCTTATCCTTTAAGTAAGGGCAGGCTGTGTTTGGTTGGTTGGTTGCTTTTAATTTTTGTTTTTGTTTTTTCATATTCGTTTAGTTTTTTCCCTCACAAATATGTTATGCCTTTATGGACTTTTGATTAATATTCATGTTCTTGAACACTGCTTGAAAAATGTTTGGATATTACATCACAATGTTGTTGACTTTTTTCATGTCTGTTTGCTGTAAGTTTGTTTTCTTCTTTTTCTGCATAATATTTTTTTTTACAGTAAGAAAGACTTGTGAAAATGTTTTGATATTTACGTTCGTTGTTGTTGAGGTTGTTGTCTGCTCTCTATTTTAATCCAGTTGATATATTTCATTATAATCAGTGTATCTGTTTTGACATTATTGTTTGAGTTGGTTAGTGATTATGTGTTTGTTGAATACATACCTATCTCTTTTGCTGAAATAATTATGAATAGTGGGGGGTATTCGTTCGTTGAATGTATACCTATTTATATAGATTTTTTAAATCATAGGTTGAACTTAAATTGTTGGTCATGGTGGTTTTGTTTTTTCTGTTGATTTTGTGTTGTTAGTTTTATGTTTGTTTTTTGGTATTCCTTAATCAGCTGGAGATGCTTTCAACAGCACTAGAGTTAAGTGTTTCTTTTTTTCTGTGTGTGTGTGATTTGTTTCCTCTCGTGTGTAGTATGTTCTTCTCTTCATTGATAATGTACACGTTGTCACAAGCTGTTTTGCCATAATGTTGTTGCCTCATTGTATTGCCAGGATACACTGATCCCTTGTTGATGTCCTTTCATTGTTGTTTCTTTTTTCCAATATTTTCACAACTTCTAAACAGTTACACCGTGTTACCTTTTTTCAATTTTAATTTTTCATCTGTTCAACATGATGTTGAAGAAATGTATGAGATAGGGGGTTGAAAGCTTGGTTTTACCAGTACTAGCTACTGCTAAATATTTCTACTAAATAAACTACTAGTAAATGGGAATATCTTTTGAAAGTTTAGAGCTGCAATTCTGAAAACAAGATGTCCCTTTCTCTGTATTCACAGGTTTGGTGGTTGTATTCATTTTTTAGGTGTTATGTTTGGATTTAATGGAGTGCTTTCATTTAATAATTTGGGGGAATTTTTTGTGTACTGTGTGTTTAGTTTTTGTTTGGTTTTCATGCATAGTATTGTGGTTAACAAAGAAAGGGTTTGTGTAAATAATTCTATATATATATATATATTTTTAGGGTGGTTTTATATAGTTTGATGTTGAAATTCTTATGCCTAAAACTAATTCTTTTGATAGACATTGATGATATGTTTCTTTGCCTTCCTGGTTTTTACCCCTCACATATATGTTACTTCTTTTTGGACTTTGAAATTCATTTTCTTGATCACGATTTCAAAAATATGTCTAGGCGTTTCATCACGGGGGACGGATAGCCTAGTGGTCAGAACATAGCGCTGGCAATTTGACGACCCGGGTTCGAGTCCGGTCGAGGAAATTTTTCTCCTGGAGTTAACATCAGTGCCGACTCCACTCTCCCCAAAAGTCCTTCGGATGAGACTTTAAACCAAGGCCTCGTGTGCGAACGCACGCAGAACATCTTGCGCACGTTAAATCCTGTTCCGCTTTTCGTAAGAGTAGGCCATCGTGTGCCGGTGGGAACAGATGACAAGATTTACAAAAACTGCATACACACGGGGACCGGATGAAAAAAAAGCACACTATTGCTTATTCTGTTATCCTCGATATAAAAGAATAAATAAATAAATAAATTAATTAATTAATCATAATGTTCCTCATTAGTATACTATGCTTTAATAAGTGTATTGTGTGTAATTTGTAGCTGGTTTGCATGACATTGTTGTTTTGTGGCTCAGAGAGGATCAGAAGCTAAAGAGGTGTATATTTTGCAGGGGAAGGATCAGACAGTCCTCAAGTTCCCCCAACAGCAGACTCCCTGTTCCAGCAGTCTGCAGTGAAGGAAGGAAGGAAGGAAGGGTTTTATCAGCTTAGCCTGGGAGCCTAGGGTCCTGTTTGAGGGAGCAGAGAGAATGTGGCCAGCACCATCTTCAGGCTGTGCACCTGTGCAGCACAGACAAGCCCTGCACTGTCAGCCACACAGCACAGACAAACAGGTAGGTACCAGCAGCCAAAATTCAATTATTTACCTTAACGTTCAGAATCCATATCATCATAAGGATAATGATTGCTATCACTTAGTGAAGATTGAACATAGTTCTGCTTAAAAATAACGTAAATGGATACAGTGAGGTAGCACAGGATAGAAATTTGTCCATTTTGTTGTGACAATGCTGAAAACGAGCATCATTTTATTTGTGACTGTTAATTCATAGCTGTTTGTATAACATTTAATTGTTGTTTTGTCACTGATTTGATGAGGTTAAAAAAAATTATTAGGCTTCTTGGCCACATTGTGACTTTATACATTTCATTAATGATATTATTATAAAGGAATGTTTCCTCTGGGTGTTTTGTAATACTTTGGGTTGTTGTTTTTTAATGATGCCCCCCCCCCCTCTCTCTCTCCTCTCTTCCTCTCTCTCTCTCTCTCTCCTCTCTCTCTCTCTCTCTCTCTCTCTCTCTCTCTCTCTCTCGTTCTCTCTCTCTGTCTTTCTGTCTGACTGTCTGTCTGTCTGCCTGCCTGCCTGCCTCTGTCTCTCTGTCCCTATCCCTCTCTAATTTTTTGGTCTTAGGTACACTCTGTATGTTGGAATGTATGAGATGGTGTTTTGCCTGAAATTAATTATTTTGACAGGCATTGGCTTGATGTTTCATTGATAATATCGTTTTAACTCTCAGAGGACAGCTGTTCGCTATAGCAGATCAGTGTAAAGCAGTGGTTTTGGATGGCCGTCCGCTATAGCAGATTTGCTGTTTGCAGATTTTTCACGTGGCGTACATATTGATACTGTGACTAGTGCAGCGTAACATAGCTTTGAGAACCTATCCAAGGTGGAATGCAGAGCTTTGTTGGGTGATTCCATGTGGCCCGAACTCTGTTCGTGGTTGCAGAGAGGAACCCACATGGAGTAGCTACATGGAGTACAAAATTCAGTGTATTTTTTTTCATGCTAGTCAAAGCTCAAATATTACAGTGAGAGCTGCAATCTTTAGACGTATACTAGCTCTGCATGTCATTCATAAGTTCAGAAAATTTCATTTTCTTACTATGTATTTTGTATTTTTTATGATTTTTTTTTTTTTTTTTTTTACTAACCATTACAAATGGGCTGTCTGTGGGAAGAAGCAAGGGAGATAACTGGCCATCCCGAGTGAGTTAAAGCAGGGTTTTGTCTGGGTGTTTTGTCAGACATTGTTGATTGGTGTATTTTGATGATGATGTAATATGTAAGTCTCTCTCTCTCTCCCTCTTTTCTCCCCCCCCCCCCCCCCCCCCCCACTTTCACATTCACATATACTATCCTAAACTTAAAATTAGATGGAAATGTTTTGGTTTTTAACTCGAATTTGAAATGGTATTCTTGTCATGTAAGGGCAGGTTGTGTTTGGTTGGTTGGTTGGTTTTTAGTTTTTAATTTTTGTTTTTGTTTTTTTATCTTTCTTTGGGTTTTTTTCATCACAAATATGTTACACATTTTTGAACTTTTATTATTCATGTTCTTGAACACATCTTGAAGGATGTTTGGGCGTTTCGTCATAATGTTGTTGATTTTTGTAAATGTCTGTTTGCTGTTAGGTTGTTTTTGTTTTTTTGGATAATATTGTTTTACAGAAACAAAGATTTGTGAAAATGCTTTGATATCTTCATTTTTGTTGTTGTTGAGGTTGTTGTGTCCTCTCTATTTTAATTAATTTGATTTACTTTATTATAATCTAAACATTATTGTATGAGTCAGTGATTATGTGTTTGTTGAATACATACCTATCTCTTTTGTTTAAATAATTATGAATATATCCAGTGGGGGTTATGCGTTTGTTGAATGTATACTCTCATCATTCAGTTGTTTTATAAGTCATAGTTTGAAGTTTTATTGTAGATAATGGTAGTTTTGATTTTCTGTTGGGTTTTGTTGTTGTTGATTTTTTTTTTTTTTTTGCTATTCCCTAATCAGGGCAAGGGGTCTCTCTGTCTGTCTCTCTGTCTCTCTCTCTCTCTCTCTCTCTCTTGTCTCTCTTTCTCTCTTTCTCTCTGTCTGTCTTCTCTCTCTCTCTCTCTCTCTCTCTCTCTCTCTCTCTCTCTCTCTCTCTCTCTCTCTCTCTCTCTCTCTCTCTCTCTCTCTTTCTCTGTTTGTCTGTCTGTCTCTCCTCCCCCTCTCTCTCTCTCTCTTTTCTCTCTCTCTCTCTCTCTCTCTCTCTCTCCTCCTCTCTCTCTCTCTCTCTCTCTCTCTCTCTCTCTCTCTCTCTCTTTTCTCTCTTGCACTTTCACATTCACACATACTATCCTAAACTTATAATGAGATAGAAATGTTCTGGTTTTTAAGTTGAATTTGAAATGGTATTCTTGTTGTGTAAGTAAGGGCGGGTTGTGTTTGTGTGTGTGTTTGGGGAGGGGGGGTATATGGCATACATTATTTCTGACTTGATGTATGTGCGTTCAATATCTGTTTAGTATCTGTGTTGACTATCTGTGTTGACTATTTGTATTCACAGGCTGATGTACCCATCAGCTGGAGATGCTTTCGACAGCACTAAAGTTAAGTGGGGTTTTTTCTGTCTGTGTGTGCGTGTGTGTAATTTGTTTCCTCTCAAGTGTAGAACTTTCTTCTCTTCATTGATAATGTTGACGTTGTCTCTGTCTCTGTCTCTCTCTGTCTGTGTCTCTGCCTGCCTGCCTGTCTCTCTCTCTGTCTCTCTCTCTGTCCCTTTCTGTGTGTCTGTCTCTCTCTCTCTGTCTCTCTCTCTGTCTTTCTCTCTCTGTCTCTCTCTGTCTCTCTCTGTCTCTCTGTCTCTCTCTGTCTCTGTCTGTCTGTCTGTCTGTCTCTCTCTCTCTCTCTCTCTCTCTCTCTCTCTCTCTCTCTCTCTCTCTCTCTCTCTCTCTCTCTCTCTCTCTCTCTCTCTCTCATCCTAAACTTATAATTAGATAGAAATATTCTGGTTTTTAAGTTGAGTTTGAAATGGTATTCTTCTTGTCTAAGTAAGAGGTGGGTTGTGTTTTGTTTGGTTGGTTGGGTTTTTATTTTTGTTTTTGTTTTTTCATCTTCGTTTGGATTTTTTCTCTCACAAATATGTTACGCCTTTATGGACTTTAAATATTCATGTTCTTGAACACTGCTTGAAAAATGTTAGGTTTGGGCATTACATCACGTTGTTGATTTTTTAAATTTTCGTTTGCTGTTAGTTTTCCTTTGCTTTTTCTGCATAATACTGTTTTACAGTAAGAAAGACTTGTGAAAATTTTTGGATGTACACATTTGTTGTTGTTGAGGTTGCTGTCTCCTCTCTATTTTAATCCATTTGATTTATTTCATTATAGTCAATGTATCTGTTTTGACGTTATTGTTTGAGCCACTTGGTGATTATGTGTTTGTTGAATACATACCTATCTTTTTGTTTAAATAATAATGAATATATCCAGTGGGGGTTATGCGTTTGTTGAATGTATACCTATTTATATAGATTTTTTAAAATCATAGCTTGAACTTTTATTGTTGGTGATGTGTGTGTGTGTGTGTGTGT
>CM060319.1:75463889-75473297 GCA_030674155.1 Stramonita haemastoma
TCTTTGTTTGTTTTATTCCCTCACAAATATGTTATGCCTTTTTGGCCTTTAAATATTGTTCTTGACCACTGCTTGAAAAATGTTTGGACGTTACATCACAATGTTGTTGATTTTTTAAATGTTTGTTTGCTGTTAGTTTGTTTTCTTCTTTTTCTGCATAACATTGTTTCTACAGTAAGAAAGATTTGTGAGAATGTTTTGATGTATCCATTTGTTGTTGTTGAGGTTGTTGTCTCCTCTCTGTTTTAATCTATTTGATTTATTTCATTATAATCGGTGTATCTGTCTTGACATTATTGTTTGGGTCAGTTAGTGATTATGTGTTTGTTGAATATGTACCTATCTCTTTTGTTTAAATAATTATGAATAGATCTGGTGAGGGTTATGCGTTTGTTGAATGTTTACCTTTCTCGTTTGTTTTTTAAATCATTGGTTCAACTTTTATTGTTGGTGATGGTGGTTTTGATTTTCTGGGGTTTTTTGTTGTTGGTTTTTTTTGTTTGTATGTTGTTGTTGTTTGGGTTTGTTGGGGGTTTTTTTGCTATTCCGTAATCAGGGCAAGGGCCGGATGAACAAAGGTATGTAAATACTTACTCTGATAGACTTGAAACAAATAAAGATTATTCATTCATTGATTTATTATGAGTGTTGGTATAGACTAGTATTATGTGCAGGTATACATAAGTGTAGATAGAGAGATTGCTATATTTATTTCTGTTGCTATATTTATTAGTGTTTGGGGGGACGGGGGTGGATAGGGTTGATAAATGGCATACATGATTTCTTTGATGTATCTGTGTCCAGTATCTGTGTTCAGTATCTATATTCTGTATCTGTGTTCACAGGCCTCATGTACCCATCAGCTGGAGATGCTTTCAACAGCACTAGAGTTAAGTGCTTCTTTTTTCTCTGTGTGTGTGTGCGTGTGTGTGTGTGCGTGCGCGTGCATGTGCATGCGTGTGTGTGATATGTTTTGTCTCGTGTGTAGTTTGTTATTCTCTTCATTGATAATGTACACGTTGTCACAAGCTGTTTTGCCATAATGTTGCCTCATTGTATTGCCAGGATACACTGATCCCTTATTGATGTCCTTTCATTGTTTCTTTTTTTAAAAATATTTTTACAACTTCTAAACAGTTACACCGTGTTACCTTTTTTCCATTTTAATTTTTCATCTGTTCAACATGATGTTGAAGAAATGTATGAGAAAGGGGGTAGAAAGCTTGGTTTTACCAGTACTAGCTTAAGAATGTTTCTGTATAAAATGGGAATGTCTTTTGAAAGTTTGGAGCTGTAATTTTGAAAACAAGATGTCTTTTTCTCTGTGTTCACAGGCTTGGTGGTTTTATTCATTTTTTAGGTTTTATGTTTTGATTTTATGGAGCGCTTTCGTTTAATAATTTTTGGGGATTTTTTGTGTTCTATGTACATATTTATTTTTCTTTGATTTTCATGCATAGTATTGTGGTAAACAAAGAAAGGGTTTGTGTAAATATTTCGATATGTGTATCTTTTTTTTTTAGGGGTTGTTTGATATACTTTGATGTTGAGATCGTGTCATGCCTAAAACTAATTCTTTTGATAGACATTGATGATATGTTTCTTTGCCTTCTTTCTTTGGTTTTTTACCCCTCACATATATGTTACCTCTTTTTGGACTTTGAAATTCATTTTCTTGATCACGATTTGAAAAATATGTTTAGGTGTTTCATCATAATGTTCCTCATTGGTATACTATGCTTTTAGAAATGTATTGCGTTAAAAATTTGTAGCTGGTTTGTACGACATTGTTGTTTTGTTGCTGATTTCTACCCATCAGCTAGAGATGATTTCAGTAGCACTACGAGCTAAGTATTCCTCTTTTTTTCTGTGTGTGTGTGTGTGCGTGCATGCGTATGATTTGTTTCCTCTTGTGTGGAGTTTTTTCTTCTCTTCATTGTTAATGTACACATTGTCACAAGCTGTTTTGCCGTAGTGTTGCCTTGTGTTGCCATGATACACTGACCCCTTGTTGTTTTTGTTTTGTTTTGTTTTAATATTTTCACAAATTTTAAACAGGCACTCCCAGTTATGCTTTTTATTCTAATATCTGTTCAGCATGATGTTCAGCTGCAGCTCATTTTTGCACAAATGTTAGAGAGAGGGAATGACATGAGTATGGTTTAAGCACAAAATGTTTTATGTCATGAAAATGTGTGCGCATGTGTGCAGTGTTTCGTGTGTGTGTGTGTTTGCGTGCGCGTGCACGAACTGTCTGTGAGTATGAGGATGTGTGGCCATACTGGTGCGCACAGGAATGTCTGAAAATTTATTTGTATGAGTTTATAACTGGCTGAGGTATGGCTGATTTGTGGGTGCTTTTTATATTGTGATGGATGGGAGCTGATGTTTGAATACTATGTTGTGGTATTTTTCGTGATACTATGTTTACATGTTTATTGTTTTTATGTGTGGCTCGTAACCTGCGTAAATTTCTCTGTCTTTGAGAAAATAAAGTATTGGAATTTGAATTTATGTGGGTGAGGGTGTGGTTTGGGGGAAGGGTGGGGTAAATTGGGGTTGATGTATTGCATACCTGATTACAGACTTTATGGATCTGTGTGCAGTATCTGTGGTCACAGGGCTGGTGTACCCAACAGCTGAAGATGCTTTCAGCAGCACTGTCCAAGAGTTAAGTGCTTGTATGTTTGTGTGTATGTGTGCGTGCATGCGTGCGTTTGTGTGTTGTTTGTGTGTGTGTGTGTGTGTGTGTTGTGTGTGCGCGGTGGCGGGCGGGCGTTTGTCTGTGTGTGTGTTTTAGGGGGGAGGGGGTTCCTTACTTTTGGTATGTTTAATTTTCTCTCTACATTGTTGATAGAGACAATAGTCACAGCCTGTCTTTTCATAGTGTCGCCTTGTTGTTAATGTATTTGCATGATACATCCACCTCATTGTTCATCATTGTTTCTTTGCCGTTTCTTTTTTCTAATATTTTCACAACTTTTAAACAGTTACACCCAGTTACCTTTTTTCAATTTTAATTTTTCATCTGTTCAACATGATGTTGAAGAAATGTATGAGAAAGGGGGTAGAAAGCTTGGTTTTACCAGTACTAGCTTAAAAATATTTCTGTATAAAATTGGAAAGTTTTTTGAAAGTTTGGAGCTGTAATTCTAAAAACAAGATGTCCCTTTCTCTGTGTTCACAGGTTTGGTGGTCTTATACATTTTTAAGGTGTTATGTTTGGATTTTAGTGAGCGCTTTCATTTAATGATTTTGGGAGATTTTTTGTGTTTTGTGTATTTTTCTTTGATTTTCATGCATAGTATTGTGGTAAACAAAGAAAGGGTTTGTGTAAATATTTCGATGTATAAATTTTTAAGGGATTGTTTCATATAGTTTGATATTGAAATTGTGTTTTACCTAAAACTAATTCTTTTGATAGACATTGATGATATGTTTCTTTGCCTTCTTTCTTTGGTTTTTTTCCCCTCACATATATGTTACTTCTTTTTGGACTTTGAAATTCAATTACTTGAACACAATTTGAAAAATATGTTTAGGTGTTTCATCATAATGTTCCTCATTGGTATACTATGCTTTTAGAAATGTATTGCGTTAAAAATTTGTAGCTGGTTTGTACGACATTGTTGTTTTGTCGCTGATTTCTACCCATCAGCTAGAGATGATTTCAGTAGCACTAAGAGCTAAGTATTCCTTTTTTTCACTGTGTGTGTGTGTGTGTGTGTGTGTGTGTGTGTGCGTGCGTGCGTGCGTGCGTATGATTTGTTTCCTCTCATGTGGAGTTTTTTCTTCTCTTCATTGTTAATGTACACATTGTCACAAGCTGTTTTTCCATAGTGTTGCCTTGTGTTGCCATGATACACTGACCCCTTGTCGTTTTATTTTTTTTTTTTTTTTAATATTTTCACAAATTTTAAACAAGTACACCCACTTTTGCTTTTTATTCTAACACCTGTTCAGCATGATGTTCAGCTGCAGCTCATTTTTGCACAAATGTTAGAGAGAGGGAATAACATGAGTATGGTTTAAGCACAAAATGTTTTATGTCATGAAAATGTGTGCAGTGTTTCATGTGTGTGTGTGTGTGTTTGCATGCGCATGCACAAACTGTCTGTGAGTGTGAGGATGCGTGGCTAAACTGGTGTGCACAGGAATGTCTGAAAATTTATTTGTATGAGTTTATAACTGGCTGAGGTATTGCTGATTTGTGGGTGCTTTTTATATTGTGATGGATGGGAGCTGATGTTTGAATACTATGTTGTGGTATTTTTCGTGATACTATGTTTACATGTTTATTGTTTTTATGTGTGGCTCGTAACCTGCGTAAATTTCTCTGTCTTTGAGAAAATAAAGTATTGGAATTTGAATTTATGTGGGTGAGGGTGTGGTTTGGGGGAAGGGTGGGGTAAATTGGGGTTGATGTATTGCATACCTGATTACAGACTTTATGGATCTGTGTGCAGTATCTGTGGTCACAGGGCTGGTGTACCCAACAGCTGAAGATGCTTTCAGCAGCACTGTCCAAAGTTAAGTGCTTGTGTGTTTGTGTGGTTTGTGTGCGTGAATGCATGCGTTTGCTGTGTGTGCGTGCGCGTGGTGCGTTTGTCTGTGTTGTGTGTGTGTTGTTTTAGGGGGGAGGGGGTTCCTTACTTTTGGTATGTTTAATTTTCTCTCTACATTGTTGATAGAGACAATAGTCACAGCCTGTCTTTTCATGGTGTTCGCCTTGTTGTTAATGTATTTGCATGATACATCCACCCATTGTTCATCATTGTTTCTTTGTCGTTTCTTTTTTCTAATATTTTCACAACTTTTAAACCGTTACACCCAGTTACCTTTTTTCAATTTTAATTTTTCATCTGTTTGACATGATGTTGAAGAAATGTATGAAAGGGGGTTGAAAGCTTGGTTTTACCAGTACTAGCTTAAAAATATTTCTGTATAAATTGGAAAGTCTTTTGAAAGTTTGGAGCTGTAATTCTGAAAACAAGATGTCCCTTTCTCTGTTTCACAGGTTTGGTGGTCTTATACATTTTTTAGGTGTTATGTTTGGATTTTAGTGAGCGCTTTCATTAAATGATTTTGGGAGATTTTTTGTGTTTTGTGTATTTTTCTTTGATTTTCATGCATAGTATTGTGGTAAGCAAAGAAAGGGTTGTGTAAATATTTCGATATGTGTATCTTTTTCTTTTTTTTTTAGGGGTTGTGTATATTGTTTGATGTTGAGATCGTGTTATGCCCAAAACTAATTCTTTTGATAGACATTGACTTATATGTTTCTTTGCCTTCTTTCTTTGGTTTTTTTCCCCCTCACATATTTTTTACTTTGGAATTCATTTTTCCCCTCACATATTTTTTTTACTTTGGAAATTCATTTTGCCCCTCAATATTTTTTACTTCTTTTTTTACTTTGGAATTTATTTTCTTGAACACTGTTTGAAAATATGTTTAGCGTTTCATCATAATGTTTCTCATTAGTGTTCTATGCTTTTATAAACGTATTGCGTTCATTTGTAGCTGGTTTGCACGACATTGTTGCTTTGTCACTGATTAGTACCTATCAGCTGGAGATGATTTCAGTAGCACTAAGAGCTAAGTAATCCTCTTTTATTCTCTGTGTGTGTGTGTGTGTGTGTGTGTGTGTGTGTGAGATTTGTTTCTCTCGTGAGGAGTTTTTTCTTCTCTTCATTGTTAATGTACACATTGTAACAAGCTGTTTTGCCATAGTGTCGCCTCGTGTTGCATAATACACTGACCCCTTGTCGTTTTTTTTGTTTTTTTTAAGATATTTTCACAAATTTTAAACAGGTACACCCATTATGCATTTTATTCTAACATCTGTTCAGCATGGTGTTCAGCTGCAGCTCATTTTTGCACAAATGTAGAGAGAGGGAATGACATGAGTATGGTTTAAGCACAAATGTTTTATGTCATGAAAATGTGTGCGCTTGTGTGCAGTGTTTCGTGTGTGTGTGTGTTTTGCATGCGCATGCACAAACTGTCTGTGAGTGTGAGGATGCTGGCTATACTGGTGCGCACAGGAATGTCTGAAAATTTATTTGTATGAGTTTATAATGGCTGAGGTATTGCTGATTTGTGGGTGCTTTTTATATTGTGATGGATGGGAGCTGATGTTTGAATACCATGTTGTTATTTTTCGTGATACTATGTTTACATGTTTATGTTTTTATGTGTGGTCGTAACCTGCGTACATTTCTCTGTCTTTGAGAAAACAAAGTATTGGAATTGATGTGGGTGAGGGTGTGGTTTGGGGGAAGGGTGGGGTAAATTGGGGTTGATGTATTGCATACCTGATTACAGACTTTGATGGATCTGTGTGCAGTATCTGTGGTCACAGGGCTGGTGTACCCAACAGCTGGAAGATGCTTTCAGCAGCACTGTCCAAGAGTTAAGTGCTTTGTTGTGTGTTTGTCGTGTATGTGTGGTGCATGCTGCGTGTGTGTGTTGTCTTTGTGTGGGTTGTGTGTCGTGCGCGTGCGTGCGTTTGTTGTTGGGTGTGGTTGTCGGGGTGGCGGTTGTTGTGTGTGTGTGTGTTTTAGGGGGGAGGGGGTTCCTTACTTTTGGTATGTTTAATTTTCTCTCTACATTGTTGATAGAGACAATAGTCACAGCCTGTCTTTTCATGGTGTCGCCTTGTTGTTAATGTATTTGCATGATACATCCACCTCATTGTTCATCATTGTTTCTTTGCCGTTTCTTTTTTCTAATATTTTCACAACTTTTAAACAGTTACACCCAGTTCCCTTTTTTCAATTTTAATTTTTCATCTGTTTGACATGATGTTGAAGAAATGTATGAGAAAGGGGGTAGAAAGCTTGGTTTTACCAGTACTAGCTTAAAAATATTTCTGTATAAAATTGGAAAGTTTTTTTTAAAGTTTGGAGCTGTAATTCTGAAAACAAGATGTCCCTTTCTCTGTGTTCACAGGTTTGGTGGTCTTATACATTTTTTAGGTGTTATGTTTGGATTTTAGTGAGCGCTTTCATTTAATGATTTTGGGAGATTTTTTGTGTTTTGTGTATTTTTCTTTGATTTTCATGCATAGTATTGTGGTAAACAAAGAAAGGGTTTGTGTAAATATTTCGATATATATCTTTTTTTTGTAAGGTGATGTTTGATATTATTTGATGTTGAGATCGTGTTATGCCTAAAACTAATTCTTTTGATAGACATTGATGATATGTTTCTTTGCCTTCTTTCTTTGTTTTTTCCCCTTCACATATATGTTGCCTCTTACTGTACTTTGAAATTCATTTTCTTGAACACGATTTGAAAAATATGTTTAGGTGTTTTATCATAATGTTCCTCATTGGTATACTATGCTTTTAGAAAAATGTATTGCGTTAAAAATTTGTAGCTGGTTTGTATGACATTGTTGTTTTGTTGCTGATTTCTACCATCAGCTAGAGATGATTTTAGTAGCACTAAGCGCTAAGTTGTTGTTTTTTCTGTGTGTGTGTGTGTGTGTGTGTGTGTGTGTGTGTGTGTGTGTGTGTGTGATTTCTTGTGTGGAGTTTTTTCTTCTCTTCATTGTTAATGCACACATTGTTACAAGCTGTTTTGCCATAGTGTTGCCTTGTGTTGCAATGATACACTGACCCCTTGTGGTTTCTTTGTTTCTTCTTTTTTTTTATAAAGATATTTTCACAAATTTTAAACAGGTGCACCCAGTTATGCATTTTATTCTAAGATCTGTTCAGCATGATGTTCAGCTGCAGCTCATTTTTGCACAAATGTTAGAGAGGATTGACATGAGTATGGTTTAATTACAAAATGTTCTATGTCATGAAAATGTGTGCAGTGTTTCGTGTGTGTGAGCGCACACATGCGTAAACTGTGTGTGGATGTGTGGGCATACTGGTGCGCACAGGAATGTTTGAAAATTTATTTGTATGAGTTTATCGCTGGCTAAGGTATTGCTGATTTGTGCGTGCTTTTTATATTGTGATTGATGCGAGCTGATGTTTGAATACTATGTTGTGGTATTTTTTGTGATACTATGTTTACATGTTTATTGTTTTTATGTGTATTGTTTTTATGTGTGGCTCGTAACCTGTGTAAATTTCTCTGTATTTGAGAAAATAAAGTATTGGAATTTATGTGGGTGAGGGTGTGGTTTGGGTAAAGGGGGTGGGGATATTGGGGTTAATGTATTGCATACCTGATTGCAGACTTGATGGATCTTTGTGCAGTATCTGTGGTCACAGGGCTGGTGTACCCAACAGCTGGAGATGCTTTCAGCACCACTGTTCAAGAGTTAAGTGCTGCTTTGTGTGTGTGTGTCTGTGTGTGTGTGTGTGTGTCTGTGTGTGTGTGTGTGTGTGTGTGTGTGTGTGTGTGGTGGGGGGAGGGGTTCCTTACTTTTGGTATGTTTAATTTTCTCTCTACATTGTTGATAGAGACAATAGTCACAGCATCTTTTCATAGTGTTGCCTTGTTGTTGATTTATTTGCATGATACATCCACCTCATTGTTCATCATTGTTGTTAATGTATTTGTATGATACATCCACCCCATTGTTCATCATTGTTCAGGGTTCGCGCTAGGATTTTTTAAAACCGGTACTGCGAGTTGCAATTTCAGAGACATCTTGACCAACTCCCCAAAATCGGTCCCCAGCAAATAAAATCCGGTACGTACTGTGAACAAAACGAAACTAATCAGTGAGGGGGTGGGGAGGGGGGATTGTTGGGCAGCAAAACTAAATCTAAATTGAACGTGAATCTGTCAGACTTTGACTGCCGTGCTGCTTGAATTGAACGTGAATCTGTCAGACTTTGACTGCCGTGCTGCTTGCTGCCACTCGCTTCTTGGGCATGAAGCCACGAAGGAAATAGGATTTTTTTTTCTAGCGCCTGTGCCACTGTCCGTGTCAGTCTGTTGTTTTGCATGGCATCATTCGTGTGATATTGGGGTTAAAGTATTGAAAAACCCGATTGCAGACTTGATGGATCTTTGTGCAGTATCTGTGGTCACAGGGCTGGTGTACCCAACAGCTGGAGTGCTTTCAGCACCACTGTTCAAGAGTTAAGTGCTGCTTTGTGTGTGTGTGTCTGTGTGTGTGTGTGTTGTCTGTGTGTGTGTGTGTGTGTGTGGTGTGTGTGTGTGGTTGGGGGGGGGGGGGTTCCTTACTTTTGGTTTTGTTTAATTTTCTCTTTACATTGTTGATAGAGACAATAGTCACAGCATCTTTTTATAGTGTTGCCTTTTGTTGATTTATTTGCATGATACATCCACCTCATTGTTCATCCCCTTGTTGTTAATGTATTTGTATGATACATCCACCCCATTGTTCATATTTTTCAGGGTTTTTGCGCTAGGATTTTTTTTAAAAAGGGGACTGCGAGTTGCCCAAATTTTAAAACTTTTTGCCAACTCCCCAAA
>CM060319.1:75473397-75475897 GCA_030674155.1 Stramonita haemastoma
TTGTTTTTTCCTCCCCCTTCTTTTTTCCCTTTTTTCTGTTTTTTCTCTTCTTTTTTTTAATTTTGCCAAAAAAAAAAAATAGAAAAATCCCAAAAAAAAAAGGGAAAAAGGAAAGAAAAAAGGGAAAAAAAGAAAAAAAAAAGGGAAAAGGGAAAGAAAGAAAGAAAGAAAGGAAAAAAAAAAAAAAAAAAAAAAAAAAAAAAAGGAAAAAAAAAAAAAAAAAAAGAAAAAAAAGAAAAAAAAAAAAGAAAAAAAAAAAAAAAAAAAGAAAGAAAGGAAACGAAAGAAAGAAAGAAAGGAAGGATAAAAAAGGAAAAGTTTTCCTTTCAATGTAATCTATTTCACACAGAAATAGTGACTTCCTGATTCTTTGATCTTTTTTTTAGAAAACCCCTGACCCCCCCCCCCCGCCCCCCCCCCCCCGAAGAAAAAATAGGCCATTGATGAAAAAAACGAAGGGCTTTAAAAGTGGTTTTTTTAAACATTCCTTTTTCAGGAAAATCCCCCCCCTTTTTCCCCCAAACCCCTTGCCACCCAGAAAAAACTCAGAAATGAGCAAACAATAGACTGCAGGGAAGGAACTTTGCTCAAGAGCCCTAGCTGTTTTCACTAACTTTGGGACGGGAGGTTAATTTTCGTTTGAATGACTTAGGTTTTCCGTGGAAAGGGCCAAAATTCCCACCCAAGGCCCCTTGTTTTTTGGTGGCGGAAGTTTCTGGTACGAAAAAAATTTTTTAGGCATTTAAAAAAAGGTGTGAAAACCAAAAAAAAAGAGAAAAAAAAAGAAAGGCGAATTTTTTTAAAGGTGTCGAGGGGAAAAAAATTTAAAGACAGAGGGAGGGGGGGGAGGAAAAAGGGGGAAGAGAGAGAGAGAAAAGGGAAGGGGGGGTTTGAGGAAAGGGGGGGGAAAAGGAGGGGGAGGAGAGGGGAGAGAAGAAGGAGAGGGGGAGAGAAAAGAGAGGGAGGAAGGGGGGAGGGGGAGAGAGAAGAAGCCCCGACAGACAGAAGACGCAGACGGAAGAAGGAAGGGGGAAAAGGGGGACGCAAAGACGACAGACGACAGAAAAAAAAAAAGGGGAAAACAGAAGCCCAAAATAGAAAAAAGGACAGGACAAAAGACGGGACAGACGGACAACGAACGGCAGGAAAAAGGGGAAAAAGGAGGGAAAAACCCCAAATTGTGGCGGCGGGGCGGGGACCAGACCGGCGGTTGAGCCCCAAAGGGATGGGGGAGAAGGGAAAAAAAGGGAGAGAGGGCCCAAAGGGGGGGACGGGAGAGGAGGGGGGAGGTGTGAGAAGAGGTTTGTTTTTGAAGAAAAGGGGAAAAGAGGAGGGGAGGAAGGAAAAGGGGGGAACCTTTGTAAGGTTTGGAGGGGGGAAGGGGGGGGGTTTAGGGAAGGTGGAGGGGGGGGGACGGGGGAGGGGAGAGGGGGCCAAGAGGAGGGGAGAGGAAGGGGAGGGGAGATTAGGGGGGTTAATTGTAAGTTTTGGGGGAAACGCAGGCCCCGGGGGGGTAAACGTTCGGAAAAGGGGGGAGTTTCTTAAGCGAAAAAATAAGAAAAAAACAAAAAGGGGGGAAAACCCCGGTTATTTTGGGAAAAGGGGTTTAAAACTAAACCTCCCCCTTTATAAATTGGGGTCCCCCCCTTTTTAAAAAGGGGAAACACCCATCCACACAGCAAAAAACCCATAACCCCGGGGGAACGCTTAACAAACAGACAGAGTTTAAGCAGGGACATCACCGCACACCACCCCCAAAAAATCCACACTCACTATTAATAATTTTATGTTTTGGAAATTATTTTTTTTCCCTTTATTTTTTGGCGTAAATTTATAGAAATGGCAAATAAAATGCTTACAAAAATTGAAACAGGAAAAACCGCGGGGAAAAAAAAAAGGTTTTTGACTTTGAACCCCCCACACACACAAAACCACACAACCCCCCCCACACCCCCCAAACACACAAACACCACAAACCCCCACACACACAAAACCTCCCCCCTCACACCACACACACAAACCCACAACAAAAACCAAACACCACGAAACCCCCTTCCTCCCCCCAACACAAATAAAGGGACCTAAAAAGAAAGCAATGCTTTAGAATTAGTAACGGGATTCCAGAAATAGTCATTAACCCACACGCAAGTCTATTTCCAGACCGAAGGGTCGCCTTTTTTACCTCCCTACTTTTCTAAATGACAAACAACAAAAAAAAAACCCAAAACCCAAAAAAAAACAAACTAAAATACCAGACACAACACACTTACAAACCCCCCAAAAACAGAACAAAAACAAATTAACCCCACATAAAAACACACACAACACTCACAAAAAACCCTAAAAACGAAACGGCACACACATACTCACAAACACACACATACTCACAAAGCACACCACAACACACAAACACAAACACACAACACACACACACAACACACTCACCACACACAACACCACACACACACACACACACACCACACATACTCACAACAACACT
>CM060319.1:75480897-75485897 GCA_030674155.1 Stramonita haemastoma
TTCTTCTTTCTCTCTCTCATTCTCTCTCTCTCCATCTCTCTCTCTTTCTCTCCCACGCCTCTGAAATATGGAGCCTGCTGCATCATAAAATAATCACAGAATTTTGCATACCAGCCATTCGACTGAAAAACTACATCTGCATGCTTGTAAAAAGTTCATGAATGTCTCCGTCCGTACACCATCTGTCATGGTATACGGCGAGCTGGGGAGGTACCCCCTCATAGTTAATTGCTTCATTAGGTCACTGAAGTTTTGGTTCCGTGTAATAAAAATGGATAGACATCGCCTCCCTCATCAGGCTTACCAACTGCTATTTAATCTGGACAATCAAGGCAAAAGTAACTGGGTGTCAAAAGTTAGAACACTTTTGGAAACATTGGGTTTTAATTTCGTATGGTTAAACCAAGGAATAGAGAATGAATCAATGTTTTTGTCTGCTTTTAAGCAAAGAGTGATAGATAGTGTACATCAAGAGTGGTTTGGGGACATAAGGGACAGCGAGCGTTGTAATCTCTACAGGTCATTCAAACCTGTTCTCTCAACAGAGAGCTATTTCTCGGAAGTGACTATAAAAGCCTTTAGAGACTCTCTGGTTCGGTTCAGATTGGGTGTCAGTGACATCAACACTCACAGAAACCGTTTTAATCGCGATGTTAACCCAGGCATGAATGACTGTCCCTTCTGCCCGGAAATTACAGAAGATGAAACACACCGTTTGTTTCACTGCCGTAAATACAACAATATTGGTCCAGATGTTTTTAAGACGGTACCCCCACATTTTGAAGACCAGAGCTTGCTGGATGTATTGTCGTGCAGAAAGGCTCAGACCACACGACAGTTGGCTTGGTTCTTGCACAAATGTTTTGAGATCAGAAAAAAATGGATAAGTCGCCCATCATGCTCTTAGACGGATGCTGAAGAAAATGTTCAAAACCAAATTAACAATGCTTTTTTTCTATTTTGCTATTAACCGATAACATGAATCTCTTGAAAAAAACAAACCTCTGTGCTTCCATGTATTGTTTTCAATGGAATATTTTTGTTTCTTATGTTTGCAATGTTGTTCACCTTGTGATGGAGGCCATCGTGTCAAAAGTCAATTAAAAGTTCGAGTTCGAGTTCGAGTTCTCTCTCTATCTCTCACTCTCTGCCTGTCTGTCATCTGTCTGTGTCTCCGTTTGTTTCTGTCTATCTGTCTGTCTGTCTGTCTGTCTGTCTGTCTGTCTGTCTGTCTGTCTGTCTGTCTCTCTGTCTCTGTCTCTCTCTGTATATCTGTCTCTCCCTCCCTCTATCTCTTGAATATTTCCTACCATAAGACACACGCCTTCTTTAACTTATCCTTTCAAAACAATTTTTGGACGGACAAAATAATTATGATCTATTGCCTTCTTTGTTTTCAAGCTATCAATGCAAATACGCCCCCATCTACACACACACGCACGCACGCACACATGTACATTTACATAAACACATGCATACACACACACCACACACAGAGACAGGCAGACACACACATACACGAACACAAACACACACACACACACACACACACACACACACACACACACACACACACACACACACACACACACACACGCCCCCCCCCCCCCCTCACACACACAGACACACAGACACACAGACACACAAACACACACATACACACACACGCACGCACAACACACACACACACACACACACACACACACACACACACACACACACACACACACACACACACACACACACACACACACACACACACACACACAAGTATTACACCGTTTTTTTCTCTCAACCAAAACACACACACACTTCCTTTACTTTTACCTTTATCTTTCAAAAAAACAAACTTTGAACAGACGAAATATGGCCTCAAGCCTTCTCTTTAGTTTTCATACGATTAAACTTGTCTGGAAGAAAAGACTGGAAGTTTTAGGAAAGACCTTGTGATCATCGATTTAGCTCAGTCCGTTGTAACGGTGATTTTTGCAGACTTAGGTACTACAACTGAAAATCGTTTTAAGGAACACTGCACTTTAGCTATCTCTCGTAATTTGTGACTGTGATTTTTGATCGAAGTCTTTCATTTGGAGTCAGCAGAATAGTCAATAATACAGCCTTTAAGACACACACACACAGACCTGCTAGCATGTACGCACATACGGACACAGTTTGACACAGATAAGAAAATCTTGTAAACACGTTGGGAAGAGAATGTCATTTCTTCCAGTGAAAACGGAGGATGAAGTTCACATCAATGCAAGCTTACAGAGGTTGAATGTAAAAAATGCACAAGATTGTTTATATCTTTATCTTTGCAATAGAATATTAAATGTGACGCTCCACCACATAATGAGACGGAGTGCACATGAGGTCAATTTTTAGTTATTGACATTCTATTAATGTGCAATAAAGTGGCTATCAAATACAAAAAACAGATTGAAAATCGGACAATTCTGTGCAACATTATTACAAATTGAAATGATAGACTGCAGGATGAGACAAAATGAGAAACGGGCAAGTTTATTTTAGTAACAGGTTGTCAGAATGAGTGCTTTGGTATTTTCAAAACACATTTAAAAGCAAAAGGAATAAAAATTATATCTTGATATTTCATTATAAGATAAATAAACAGATCTAGTTTAATAATCAATCAAAATCACAAAATTGACAACTTGACCCCCACCTGCCTTTAAAGGCTCCTAGCGCAAAATTGGGTAATGTGCTAAGCGACTCATTTCGTGGTGGCACGCACACATACACACACACACTTATGCACACACACATACATAAAAACACAAAAAAACCACAAGTGCACACACACACACAAACATACTCTCTCTCTCTCTCTCTCTCTCTCTCTCTCTCTCTCTCCTCTCTCTCTCTCTTCTCTCTCTCTCTCTCTCTCTCTCTCTCTCTCTCTCTCTCTCTCTCTCTCTCTCTCTTTCTCACACACACACACATATTATTCCTGCAAATCAAAATAGACCCATTAACGGACAGACCCAAAAACACGCCCATGGTCATACTGATCGATCGTCATGTGATAGCTATTAAGCCCGCTAGGTAATTGTACGGTTGATTAAACGGGTCATTTACGAAATAGTCTCAATTTTCTTAACACCAGCAGACAATTATTTCGAGGAGAGAGGTTGGGTCAGCCGTACTGCCTTTATTGGTCAATCGATAAGTTCTTAACTTGCAAACCAGATCTGATGTGTTCTTGCTTTTTCAACCATACGAGGAAGGGATTAAAACTAGGATTTTGGTGGAATTAAAACAGTCCCATTTCTTTACCCCTGATAATTAGCGGTGTTATTTTCCGAGGATTAGAGTTTTAATTGTTTCCTGTGTGTTGTTTTTTTAGGCTTGATTAGTTGTTTGAAAAAAAACAGGCAAAGATGTGTCATGGTTTTAAAATAATGTTTTGATGTCATTTTAGCTACTTTACTTTGATTAATAAAAAAACCAATAAATGAAATGTATTTTAAAGGCACCTAGCAGTTAATCTTTTATAAATTTTCTGCTTTGCTTTCAATCTATCAAAGCTTTTTTATGTAATTTAAAATGTACTCAAAATATGCACATTCTGCAAAAGTTTATTTGATTCATGTAAACTGGAACAGAATCATTTCAACAAATAAATGAAAGATTGCCAATTTTATTTTAATCCCATGTGAATAGTACAGATACACACAGACACACAGACACAGACACAGACACAGACAGACAGACAGACAGACAGACAGACACACACACACACACACACACACACACACACACACACACACACACACACACACACACACACACACACACACACACACACACTGCTGTCATTGACCTGTGTCAGTGTATGACATTGCTGTAACAAATTGCAGAGAAGCCTGTTACAGAGATTCCAATTAGACGCACAAAGGACAACATGATGTTAGCAGATAACTTGTACAATGACTCTGATTTATCACCTATGCACGTGGTGCAAACCCACACACTTACACACACACACACTTACACACTCACACACACACACACACACACACACACACACACACACACACACACACACACACACACACATACACACACACACACACACACATACTTACACACACACACTTACACACACACACTCACACATACACACTCACACACAAACACAAACAGGATAGTCTAGTGGTCAGAACATTGCGCTCGCAATTTTACGTCCCAGGTTCGATTCCCGTTCGAGGTCGAGGGGATTTTTCCTTTGGAGTTAACATCAGTACTGACTCCACTCTCCCCAAAAGTCCTTCGGATGAGACTACAAACTGAGTCCCCGTGTGTGAACGCACGCAGAACATCTTGCGCACACGTTAAATCCTTTTCCGCTTTTCGTAAGAGTAGGCCATTATGTGCCGGTGGGAACAGATGACAAGATTTACAAAACTGCATACACACGGGGAATGGATATAAAAAGCATATGAGTACTTTTCGCATTATCCTCGATATAAAAGGATAAATAAAAATAAATAAAATAAAATGATACACACAAACACACTTACACACAAACTACTCGCTCGCAGACAGAGCCATACAGACCCCCCTCACACACACATACATCTGCAGAAAAACACACTTGCACACACACACACTTACATAGACACTTACATGCACACACATACACACAAACTTTAACACACACACACACTCACACACACACACACACACACGTACACACACATACACACACACACATACACACACACACCCGCGCGCACGCACAACAAGCACACGAATAATAACAAAAACAAGAACAATAACAAGAAGTAAAGAAGGAGTCCGAAAAAAGAACAAGAATAAACAAGAAAATAAAAAACTAAGAGAAGAAGAACACGTGCAAGAACAGTATTAATCTCTCATCTCTATATCATCACAAAGAAAGAAAGGAAAATGTCAAGAAAAATAAAAGCAAGCAAGAAAGAGACAAACAAATTATTTGACAGCATCAAAGTAAACCA
>CM060319.1:75490897-75494689 GCA_030674155.1 Stramonita haemastoma
CAAAGGCCGATGTACAATAAAACTTTTCAGTGTTCAGTGTTCTTCTCTCCTCTCTCTCTCTCTCTCTCTCTCTCCTCCTCCTCTCTCTCTCTCTCTCTCTCTCTCTCTCTCTCTCTCTCTCTCTCTCTCTCTCTCTCTCTCTCTCTCTCTCTCTCTCTCTCTCTCTCTCTTCTCTCTCTCTCTCTCTCTCTCTCTCTCTCTCCTCTCTCTCTCTCTCTCTCTCTCTACCAGACATCATTTAGCTCACGCGAACGGATTTACACGCAGTCACTCCCCCTTGAGGTAAGGAAAATTCAACTAGGAATGGACCACCTACCACAGACAAATGCTGAAAAAAGGAGTTGAAACGAAGTTGAAGAAGACAGCTGTAATTACTTTGATGTTAAAGCAGATCCAAAAAAATTTACCAAGAGACTTCTAAACCATGAATGTATTCCCGTATTTAAGCAGTAAATAGTTTGCTGATTCTTAGACATTGGAATAAACACATCAAGTGTGGCCATGTGTACTGGGGTGCACACATAAGACCTTTGTTTATTTTCTCGTCTGAACGTCTTGTGCACATGTTAAATCCTGTTCCACTTTTTGTAAGAGTAAGAGTAGGCCATTGTATGCTGGTGGGAACAGATGACAAGGTTTACACAATGCATGCACATGAGGACTAGATGTAAAAAAAGCACATGAGTGCTTATTCCATTATCCTCGATACAAAAGAATAAATAGATAAATAAGTAAATAAATAAACGAATGAATGAATAGATAAATAAACAAATGAATAAACAAACAAACGAATAAATAAATAAATAAATTACTTGTGAAGTGGGAGAGATATAGAAGTTACAACCTCCATTGGGGGAAAATTCCTTTGAATGCACAATTTGATGGAGGCTCAAACCGACGTCATCAGATCATAAACTCAGATCGTCACTCTAACCACTAGGCTATTCTGCCCTCCACAGGCTGTCTAAAGACTGGACAGTTGTCACACAAATACTTTATGCAAAGCAATGCAGTTTCTATTCAAGGAGAAATCATTTAAAGCAAGGGACTTGCGCCAAATGACAATCAATGGATTCATTTGGTTCCGCCACAGGTGGTCTTGATGTGGCTATGTTATTTTGTGATGGGTGAAATGCTATGAAATAATGCTTTGGTTGACTAAGGGAAATGTGCGTGGCATAAACATTCTGAGGACTGTCCCACTGGTTTGTCATTGTTACTTTGTTCGATGCCAGTTTTCTCTCTGTCTCTGTCTGCCTGTCTGCCTGCCTGCCTGCCTGCCTGTCTGTCTGTCTGTCTGTCTGTCTGTCTATCTGTCTGTCTGTTTGTCTGTCTGTCTATCAGTCTGTCAGTTTGTCTCTTGCTTATTCACTTGCTCTCTCTCTCTCTCTATCTCTGTCTGTCTGTCTGTCTGTCTGTCTGTCTGTCTGTCTGTCTGTCTGTCTGTCTGTCTGTCTGTCTGTCTGTCTGTCTGTCTGTCTGTCTCTCTCTCTCTCTCTCTCTCTCTCTCTCTCTCCCCTCTCTCTCTCTCTCTCTCTCTCTCTCTCTCTCTCTCTCTCCTTCTCTCTCTCTCTCTCCTTCTCTCTCTCTCTCTCTCCTTCTCTTTCCAGACATCATTTGGTTGAAGTAAACTGATTTAAACGCAGTCACGCCCCCTTGAGAAAACGAAAATTGAACGAAGAATAAACCAGATACCACAGACGAATGTTAAATAAAGTGAAAACAAAGATGAAGAAGACAGCTGAAATTACTTTAATGGTAAGGTAGACACAAAACAATTCACCCAGGGACTTACAAACCTTGAAGGTATTTCTGAAGTGACCAGCCAAGGTGTTTTTACTGATTCATGGACATTGGTCATTAGGACAGCAAGTGTGGGAGCCTGAATGCATAGGGGTACATAAATACACACACAGACACAGACATAGAACACACACACACACACACACACACACACACACGTCACACACACACACACACACACACACACACAACACCACACACACACACACACACACGCGCGCGCACGCACACACGCATGCAAGCACACATACACACACAGCACATACACACACGCGCACGCACGCACGCATGCACACACACACACACATACACACAATGTGCAAGTGAGATAGATGAGGTTGAAGGTGATCTTATCCAAACTTCGTGGATGATGTCTAAACACAACACCACTCTGCAGGCAAATTTTTATAACGAAATTATTGTCCATTCCTACTCTTCAATTCCAAAGACAGAACAGGTTTTAACCTGTACACAAGACGTTCTGTATACGTGCGCACATTAGACATTTGTTCATCCTCACAGCCCAATGGCTTTCTGAGGAGTGGGAGTAATTCAGATATTATAACCTCCAGGGGGGGGGGGGGGGGAGGGGGGAGGGAATCCTCTTAAGCAGGCATTAATTTCTTAGGTGACTCAAACCTGCGTCATCAGACCGTGAACTCAGCGCTCTAACCACTAGACTATTCCGCCCTCCACAGACTGTTTAAAGACTGGATAATTGTCATGCAAAAGCTTTATGCAAAGCGATGCAGTTTCTATTCAAGGAGATATCATTGAAAGCAAGGGCATTGTGCCTATGGACAATCAACGGATTAATTTGGTTCTGCCACAGGGGGTCTGGTGGTGGCCATGCCACTTTTTTGATGGGTTAAATGCTTTTAAATAATGGTTTGGCTGACTAAAGGAAGTATGTGGGAGTTTGGCATGTTGAGGGCTGTCCCATTAGTTTTGTTGCTGTAAGCCTTTTATACCCCACTTCTCTGTCTGTCTGTTTGTCTGACTGTCTCCCTCTCTGACTCACTCTCTCTCTATCACTCCCTCTCCCTCTCCCTCTCTCTCTCTCTCTCTCTCTCTCTCCTCTCTCTCTCTCTCTCTCTCTCTCTCTCTCTCTCTCTGTGTGTCTCTGTCTCTCTGTTGTACTGTTTTGCTAGTTCGCTTGTTCGCTCACTCTGTCTCCGTTTCTAAACTCTGTTTCTGTCTTTTTGTCTCCGTCTTTCTCTATTGTTAGTCTCTATGTCTCCGTCTGCCCCCCCCCTCTCTCTCTCTGTTTCTCTCTGTCTCTCTCTGTCTCTCTCTGTCTCTCTCTCTGTCTCTCTGTGTCTGTCTGTCTGTCTGTCTGTCTCTGTGTCTGTCTGTCTCTCTCTCTCTCTGTCCTCTCTCTCTCTCTCTCACTCTCTCTCTCTCTCTCTCTCTCTCTCTCTCTCTCTCTCTCTCTCTCTCTCTCTCTCTCTCTCTCTCTCTCTCTCTCTCTCTCTCTCTCTCTCTGTCCTCACTATTGTTAAAGTGTACCGAATTACACCCAGTAATATAATTATTTTTGAGGTAAGAGCAATTCACATCAAACAAAAAATGAAAGACAAGCCCAAGGCCCAAAGTAGAAGAGGCAGAATAAGATGAAATAAGTCAGGAACACACAGCAATGATTACTTAAACATTCGAACAGGGATGAAACAACCTCAGGGGACACACCAGACTCGACTCAACTGTCTCCATCGCCTCAAATGCCACCAGGGTTCACCATCTCTCTCTGTCTCTGCTGAGGTCTACGACCTCATGTAGTCCTCTCCCAGACCCCTGATCTCAGTGATGTTGTTGGCAATGTAGGATGTTGGTGGTGGTCTGCCTCTTTTCCTTCTGGCCTGAGTCTTACCCTGGAGTGTTGTTATCATGAGGTTTGGTGGTGTGTTACTGTTTTAGTAGTTTTTTGGTCTTTGGGGAGGGCGGCCATTATTGTAGTCCTGTAGCAAAGACCAAGAGTTTTATTGATTT
>CM060319.1:75504789-75509789 GCA_030674155.1 Stramonita haemastoma
ACACGCATGTACACGCGCACACGCACACATGTACACACACACAGACACACCCGCGCGCGTGCGCACACACACACACACACACACACACACACACACACACACACACACACACACACACACACACACACACACACACACACACATACACACACACACTACAAAGGAAAAAGAAAAACACACACAAAAACGTCTTTAATCAAACTCTTGAAAATTGGAAAGGAAGAGAGACCAAAAGAAGTTCCACTTGCATTGGCTAGTTCCATGTTTTGTAGATTTTTTATGTCCCTCGATTTTATCAAGAGGTAAAAAAAAAGCAGGACTATTGAATAAAACAAGAAAAAAGCATGATCAAATACTAACAAAAGGACACAAAGAGATACAACAAAGAATACTTTCATCTAACTTGTCACATAAAGGACAGGAAAAAAGACCAAATTAGTCTCGGCTACATTGACTTTGTCTTGATATTTTTTTTTGTTTTTGTTTTAATTTTCTTACGGGATAGGTGGTAGTTAGAATAGTGGTGCTCCAAAGGAGAGTGCATTTGCAACGCTGATGGGTTTCTGTTTCGTTCCCCAAGGTAAGGGCAGGATGAAAAAAGAAATCTTCATGCTTATCAATTATCCTCGGAAATAAAGATTATTGATCAATACAGATTATCATTTTTGTCTCCATCTGTCTACGTTTGTTTCTCTCCTGTGTTTGTTTGTGTCTCTCTGTCTCTCTGGCTCTCTGTGTCTCTCTGTGTTTGTTTCTGTCTCTGTCTCTCTCTTCCTCTCAGTCTCTCCTCTTTTTCTTTCTCTCTTTCTCTGTAACACACACACACACACACACACACACACACACACACACACACACACACACACACACACACATACACACACACATACTAACACACACACACACACACACACACACACACACACACACACACACACACACACACACACACACACACACACACAACACACACACACACATACACACACACTACTCTTTTTCCACACCCTATTTATCCTGTTTCTCTAAGGATACCTGATTTTTTTCTGTCATGTCTGCTTTCTGCCCCATGTTCTATGCCTTGTTCCTCTCTCACTCCAAGAAATCTGATCACAAGAAGAATATCCGCCACTTGTTTCTCTTTGGCAAGTTTAGGACCGGGAGAGAATTTGCATATGAAGAAAAAAGTGATTCATCAAAGTGACAGTATCGGTTTCGCTTGCTTGTTAAACGTTAATGCTAGTGTTCTCAACAAGCTTGCGTGTAAATTTAATGTCTGTTTATTGCTTCGATTTTTCTTAAAGGTTTTCTTTCTTTTTTTTTGTAGGGCGATGCAGAGAATGAAACGATTTATCATCAATCATTTTTGCGTAACAAGGTTTGTTCTTTTTTAAATAGTTGTTGTTGCACTTTGGTTTTTGTTGTGTTTTATGGCTGGACAAATTTGTAGATTGTTATTCTATCTGTTATGTTGCATTAAACCTAATTTTCAACTACATTCACTTTGCATATATTACGCAAACATCTCACCCCTTGTAAACCTTGGAGCTCAAGCTGAGGAACAAAGAAAAATAAAAGATGCTTTCACTTGTTTGATGATGATGATGATGATGATGATGATGATGATGATGATGATGATTATGATGATGACGACGACGACGACGACGACGATGATGATGATGACAACCACGCGGCCACGATGACGATGATCATGATGATGCGAACAATAACAAAAAACATTCAAAATACCTTAAAATCAACTGAGATTAAAAACAACAACAACAACATATTCTTCATCACTTTGCTTTGATTTGCTACACCGCTTCTTTTCTGTTTTTGAGAGAGAGAGAGAGATATATATATATATATATATATATATATATATATATATATTATATATATATATATATATATGCATGCTCTTTTTTTCCTTTTCTGGGGTTTATTATTCATGGCATTCTTCCTGCAATCAGCCACACAATACCCCTCTGTACGCTCAGGCTGGCTGGTAATCCCCCTTATCTAACCCTCCTCCTCTCTCTGTCCTCTCTCTGTCCGCTATGGGGCAAGGCCACTCACTGCAGGTGGTGGTCAGATGACCACTGGTCTTTCCCGCTGCTGTGCAAGCCACTGTACGTCTGTCCTTGTAGGGTTTGTGTTACGTCGAGTAGGAGGTTGTTTATGTTCTTTTTTTTGGGTCTGTTTTGTGTTTGTGTGTGTGTGTGGGAGGAGGGGGGTGTTGCTATGTGGTGGTGTTGGAAGGGGGGTACTATGTGGGTGGGTGGGTGGGTGTTTTTCAGTGCGTGTGTGTGTGTTTCTGTCTGTCTGTTTGTGGTTCTCTTTCTCTCTCTCTCTCTCTCTCTCTCTCTCTCTCTCTCTCTCTCTCTCTCTCTCTCTCTCTCTCTCTCTCTCTCTCTCTCTCTCTCTCTCTCTCTCTCTCTCTCTCTCTCGGCACAAAGCATTTAGTGACTAAGGGTAAGAAAGCAGTTGTACAATTTAATAGAGCATTTCAAAAGTATAAAGAAATGACTGCTAACACTTTCTTTAAGATTTTTTATGCAAAAATGCAGTCTATATTGCTCTATTCATCTGAAATATGGGGGTTATCAAAATTAGATCATGTGGAAAAAGTTCATATGATGGCATGCAAACGGTTCTTAGGTGTCCCAGTCAAAACACCAAGCAAAATGGTATATGGCGATTTGGGACGATACCCGCTGTATGTGAATTATTTTGTCTCTGTGTTAAGATACTGGTTTAGATTACTGCAAATGTGTACTGAAAGGTTACCATACAAGGCATACCAAATGCTGCTTGAACTAGACAGAACTGGAAAATATTGCTGGGTGTCCAAAATTAGAGAAATTTTATGTGAGACAGGGTTTAATTTTGTTTGGTTGCAGCAAGGTGTAGGTGATGTTAAATTGTTTTTGAGATTGATTAAACAAAGGCTTATTGATATGTTCATACAAGAATGGACAGGTACAATAAGAGATCGTGACAGGTATGACTGCTACCGGTCCTTCAAAATACTCTTTGAAAAAGAGAAATATGTTTGCAATGTTGATACCTATTGTTTTAGGGTTGCCATATCACAAATAAGATTCAATGTTCTCCCACTGAACGTAAATACACACCGTTTTAGTAGCTTAATGGAGCAAAAAGCTTGTCCTTTTTGCAGGACAGCAAGAGAAGATGAACAGCATTTTCTTTTTGTTTGCCCTACATACACTCATTTACGGGATAAATTCCTGAAAGAATTAGTTAGAACCCCACTCCACCAATTATTAAAAGTTACTACTCAACATGAAATGCATAAATTGTCCAGGTATATTTTCCATGCAATTGATCTAAGGAAAAAGCGTTTGATCGTATTGTAATTTTTTCCCCGCAAAATGATTGTGTTTACCATATTTATTATGTGGCAAGAATGCCTGGTGTGTGCTGCTGCTTAACGATGTTTATTTGTTAAAACATATTGATTGATGTGTGCTGCAGTTTAAACAATGGATACCTGTTTAAACGTAGTCATGGATGTGTGCTACAGTTAAAATAATGGTTATCTGTTAAAGTCACGGTATGTGAAGAAAACCTGAGACGTTTGTAAATGAGCTAATCGAAGTGAGGTAAGAAGAGTCTATCGGTTATGATTATATGCATTATTATTATCATTATTATTCTTTTGTTTCGAGGATGAGGGAGTGAGCACTCGTGTGCTTTTGCAGCTAGTCCACGTGTACATGCTGTGTGTGGATCTTGGCATCTGTTCCCGCCGGCACACGGTGGCCTGCTCGTGCGAAGGGTGGAGTAGGGTTTGACGTGTGTGCGGGGTGTTTTGCGTGTGTGTTCGCACGCGGGGCCTCGGTTTGTGGTCTCATACCAAAGGACTTTGGGGGCATGTGTGTATGCGTGCGTGCGTGCGTGCGTGTGCCTGTGTCTGAGGGTATGTATGTGAGAAACGTGTGTGTGCGTGCGCGCGTGCGTGTGCGTGTGTGTATATATGTGAGTGCAAGTGCGCGCATAACTGTAATAATGATGAGAGGATAGAGATGACAACTGGGTTCATGACAGTGATGATGATGCTATGATTTGTATGTACACTACTATTTGATTAAATGTACGTGTTGACAGTTATTATAAGAAAATGTGTCATCACCACGCCACCACACACCTTCTTTATTTTTGTTGCTTGTATTGTGGCAAAACAGAAACACATGCCGGATCGGTCGAGGCCCGGATCAACAACGACCGCGCTACCCACTGCAAGCCTCCAGGGTGGGAGTGACAAGTGTGCCACTGGAGCAGAACTAACCCTAAAGCTTCCAGCTAAAGGGGTAACCATTGGTACATGGAATGTTAGAACTCTGTACCAAACAGGAAGAGTACAGGAACTCACACATGAATTACAGAGGTATAAATGGGACATCCTAGGGCTTGCGGAAGTCAGATGGACTGGCTTCGGAGAAACAACCACGCAAGACGGCCACAAAATATGGTACAGTGGAGATGAGAAACTACACCAACACGGAGTAGGCTTCATTGTCAGGAAAGAGATTGTGTCAAGCATCATCAACTGCACACCAATATCCAGCAGACTCATCTCAATCAGAGTCTCTGCAAAACCCCAGAATCTCACCATCATCCAAGTGTATGCTCCAACATCTGACTACGATGATGACCAGATAGAAGAATTCTATGAAGAACTTGAAAACGTCATCTCCAAAACGCCCAAAAAAGACATCCTTATTGTGGAAGGCGATTGGAATGCTAAGGTGGGACCTGATGCCTATGACACCTGGGCAGGAACCACAGGACGCTTTGGACTGGGAGAAACAAATGACAGAGGACAGCGGCTGCTGGAATTCGCAAAGAAGCACAAACTAACTCTGGCTAACACACTCCACCCTCACAAGCCATCTAGAACATCAACCTGGCACTCACCAAATGGTCTGATTCATAATCAAATTGACTACATTCTGTCACCCCAAAGATTCAAATCC
>CM060319.1:75517289-75519789 GCA_030674155.1 Stramonita haemastoma
TCTCTGATGTTGTCTTCCCATCGTTTCCTCTGTCTGCCTCTTCGTCTCCCCTCCCCTTACTGTTCCCTGTTAGACTGTCTTGGCCAGTCCAGATGATCGTGTGACGTGCCCTTACGACTTTAGCTTGCGTTCTTTCACTGTAGTCAGGAGCTCTTCATATGGACCGATGGCATTCTTTATTCTAGATTTCACTTCTTCATTAGTGATGTGATCTCTGTATGAAATGCCACGGAGTTGTTGTTTTTTGTGTCATCTCATTTTATGTGTTGTTGATGTGGTTTCTCCCACAAGGCTGTGCCCGACCCTTATCCTTACAGACTCCACTCCCCAATAGCCATTCAGATGAGACAACGAGCCCAGGTCCCGAGTAAGAAGACGTTGAAACCCGCTTAGCCGTTCGAAAGAGTAGGCCAATTTGTGCTGGCTGGATTGGATGAAACAACAACAATAGCAACAACAACAGCAAGAACAACAGCGACACCAACGACAACAAAACCTGGATGAATATCGGTGTCTTTTTACACACCATCCCCGAAATCGGAATGTGGCTACCTTAATGGTGGTAAAAAAAAAAAAAACGGTCACATTCGCAAAACATCTCACCATTGGTAAACTTATGAGCTCTTGCGAAAGAACGGGGGTGAAAAAAAAGAAAAGAAAAAGCCCACCGTTTCACATTAGATGAATGCGTTTTTTAACATGTGGACAAGATCTTGTTATTCGTCAGTTTGCACACTAGATTGTGGGTTGCAGACTTGCCCTGAAAGCTCTACAGGGAAATAGCACTGGAATCGATGTTCTCTGTGCCAAAATTGATCCAGAGCGTGTAAACTATCCATCTTTTTTGTCAAAGACTAAAGTGGATCGGTGGTCTAGAGGCAACGCACCTGCCTAGAAAGCAAAAAATATAAGTTCAAAAGGTGTGGTGGTTTGATCCCCGTTTGTGCCTGAAAATCTCCCTCTCCCAACCCATTAGCCTGTGAGTAGGTTGTCTGGGTGCTAGTCTTTCAGATTGTTACACTAAGCTATATGCATCACGTATTTAGCGGACGTAAAAGAACCCAACACAACAAGCAACAAGAGAGTTGACCGTAGTAAAATTCTGAAAAAAGCCACTCTGATAGGTGACAAAATACACTTGCAGACAGAAAAAAGGACAAACAAAATAATTAGTGGGACACTCTTGTGGTAACGTGCTATCCCCAAGCAAACTTTCGAACAGCGCTCGAATCTCACGGAGATAAATCATCCCTGACTTAAAGTCGTTAGGGAGCAAGGCACCAGAGACCTCAGCTTCTCTAGGGACAAGCATATTGAGGGCGGCGCCCATCTTCTCTCCCTTGCCTGCTCTACCTCCCCCTACCCTAAAGTGAGCAGGTACTCATTTACAGCTGGGTGAACTGGGGGGACTGTACTGGCCAAGGCGCCAAAGCGGTTACCCATCCAACTGGTAACCACGCTCAATATTGCTTAACTTTAGCTTGGGGAAAGCGAACGCTCTGACCACTGAGCTGTCCTGTCCTTTTATTTTAATTTATTTTATAATTTATTTTATTTATACGACTTCATGTCACAGCAGATTTCTATGTGAAATTCGGGCTGCTCTCCCCAGGGGAGAGCACGTCGCCACAAGTGCAGCACCTACCCATCATTTTTTTTTCTTATTTTTCCTGTCTGCAACTGTATTTGTTTCCCTATCAAAGTGTTTTTTTCTACAGATTTTGCCAGGGACAACCGCCTTGCTGCCGTGGGTTCTTTTACCTGCGCTTAATAATGATGTGTAACACACGGGACCTCGGTTTATCCTCTCATCCAAAATCTAGCACCCAAACCACCACTCATAGTGTAATAGATAGGGGAAAAGTTTGGGGGCCAAACGGGATTCGAACCACCGCACACTCCAACCCGGACTTTTTGCTTTCTAGGCAGGCGCGTTACCTCTAGAGACGTCATCGATCCCCATAATGGTGTATACAAACAGCGATAAAACAGCAAGCTGTGGCCGGTAGACTGACAGCAACATGCATTGCCTGTGATTTGTGTGGTGGTGACAAATGGCTTCTGACAAGTTGGGCTCTGCTCTGTCACCTAGAAACACAGCACAGATCAGCATGGTATGAAAGTGTCTGTGTGCCCTCGGAGTAACTTCTTAGAGAGAGAGAGGAGAGAGAGAGAGAGAGAGAGAGAGAGAGAGAGAGAGAGAGAGAGAGAGAGAGAGAGAGAGAGAGAGAGAGAGAGAGAGAGAGAGAGAGAGGGTGGGCAGAGATGGGAGAGATGGGGAGGGAGAGAGGGGGTGGGCAGAGATGGGAGAGATGGGGAGGGAGAGGAGGGAGGGAAGGGAGAAAGAAGGAGAGAGAGGGAAAGAGAGACAGAGACAGACACAGACAAAGAGAGAGGCTGGAAGACAGATACATAGACAGACAGGCTGACGGAGACGGAAACAGATTGAGAGACAGATAGACAGATAGGCAGACAGACAGAAGTAGATACAAACAAAGAC
>CM060319.1:75529789-75536317 GCA_030674155.1 Stramonita haemastoma
TCCATCCATCTATCCTTCCTTCCTTCCTTCCTTTTCATCCATCCATCTATGCATTCATTAAATCAATCAATCAATCAATCAATCAATCAAACAAGCAAGCAAGCAAGCAATCAGTCAGTAAGTCATTCACCCTGTCAATCAGTCAATCAGTCTGTCAAGCAGTCAGTCAATCAATCAATAAAGTTATCAATCAATCAATTAATCAATCAATCAATCAACTAATAATAAATCAATCAATCAGCCAACCATCCAACTGGTCGATCAACCAATCAACCAACCAACCGATCAATCAATTAATCAATCAATCAATCAATCAATCAACCAATCAATCAATCAATCAATCAATCAATAAAGCTTCAACTATCTAAAAAAAAAAGATAAGACCTAAACAACAACAACAATAACAAAGGAAACCACCAGGGCTCACAAACGAAAGATGGGCAACGTCACGGTCTGTAAGAATCATGTATATGACAGAATCAGAAGAAAAAAAAAAACAACCACAAAAAACCTGTCACTGACTCACCATAGTGGATCATTCCCCTCCTCTCCCTCTCCTTCCTCCCCCCCCCCCCCCCACCACTCCCGATCCCCCCTCTGTGTGTCAGCGTCAGAGGGGGATTTATGCATGACCGGAAAAGTGACCAGAGGATTTTTTTGCGGTGGTGTTTGTGTTATGACCGGGATTATTGTTATTGTAAATCTGGGGCATTGTTGGTACCTTAAGGTAGAGAGCACATTGGGTTGTATGTACTTTTAGAATAGGTCCTTTCAGTGTGTGTGTGTGTGTGTGTGTGTGTGTGTGTGTGTGTGTGTGTGTGTGTGTGTGTGTGTGTGTGTGTGTGTGTGTGTGTGTGTGTGTGTTATGGGGGGAAGAGGGAAGGGTGGAAGGGGAGGGTGTTGAAGTGGGGTAGTGTATGTTGAGGGGAGGGAGGATGGGCTACTGTATGTGTGTGTGAGTATGTGTGTATGTGTGTATATATGTGTGTGGGGGGAGGGGGAAGGGGGTAGTGTGTGTGCGTGTGTGGGGGGGGGGGGTAGTATATGCGTGTGTATGTGTGTATAGGGTGGAATGAGCTAATGCGTGTGTGCATGCGCGCGTGTGTGTATGTGTGTGTGTGTGTTTGTGTGTGTCTGTGTTCTCTCTCTCTCTCTCTCTCTCTCTCTCTCTCTCTCTCTCTCTCTCTCTCTCTCTCTCTCTCTCTCTCTCTCTCTCTCTCTCTCTCTCTCTCTCTCTCTCTCTCTCTCTCTCTCTCTCCCCACGTCTGTCTGTCTGCATGATCAGAACCTAGTTTATTTCCTATTCTGACCCACATCAAAATCGAACGAGTAATCCAATTCTCAATAGAACATTGATTGACTTGGTAGGTTTTTTTGCCCACCTTCTGCTTATCATCATGATACCTTTGATTAATGATTAGGCTAATCTGCTTATAGATGTAATTTAGCGATTAGAACGCAAATTAACATAGTCAATTGCTGAGAAGACATGCGTCAGAATTGTCTATTATGAAGGACCGTAATCCGATTTTCTTGTCTCGTCAAAATAATGGATGTACTTGCTTTTTGACCTCTCCTCCCAGAAACAAACAAACAAAGAAGCAAAACCTAGACAATTGAATAAACAAATAAACCTACAAAAACAGCTAAACACAAAGGAATATTAAAAATTAAGTAAAAATCTAAGAAAACATTTATGTTGTATTGTATTTATTGTCGGGTAGTGTATTGTGTTATATTTCAGTTTGTGTCACAGTGAAAGGTAGGATTCCGTAATAATGATTACCACCACAATTATCACAGAACGATCGAAAGGTCAAACACAAAACTGGAAAACGAGAACCCAAATTTTCCGTGGTAGTCTGGGTGCTAGTCTTTCGAAAAAAAAAGAATGAATCGAGATCTTGCGTGCAAAACACATTTAGAGCATAAAATATACCTATATTTGTTTTTTAATATACCAATTAAACTACAACATGTCATTCTAGGTGAAATTTGGGCTGGTCTTCCCGGGAAGAGCGCGTTGCTACAAGTGCAGCGCCACCCATCATGTTTTTGTCATTTTCGTGTCTGCAAAACTGTGTTTTTTTCACTATCAGAGTGGCTTTTTTCTACGTAATTTTGCCAGGGACAACCCTCTTGCCGTGGTTTTTTTTACGTGCGCTAGATAATGATGTGTAACACACTAGACCTCAGTTTATGGTCTCATCCAACAGACTTGCACCCAGACCACCACCTATAGTCTAATGGATGGGGGAAAAGTTTTGGGCCCAAACGGGATTCAAACCACCGTACACTCCGACCCGGACTTTTCGCTTTCTAGGCAGACGCGTTACCTCTAGACCACCGACCCACCATATCCTGGCAACATTAGAGTTGTTCCTGGTAAATTTCTGAAAAGGTCACTGTGATACGGAAACAAATACGCATGCTGACAGGATAATTAGAACGGGTGTCCTTAATTATGTGGCTACACGCTCGCCCCCAAGGAAAAGAGGCTGATTTTCCTGTAGAAAAATCCGCCGTGACTAAAAAAATGGGGGAAACACTACAATACATTAGTGGATCGGTGGTCTAGAGGTAACGCGCCTGTCTAGAAAGCGAAAAGTCCGGGTCGAAGTGTGCGGTGGTTCGAATCCCGTTTGGGCCCGAAACTGTTCTTCCATCCATTAGACCATGAGTGGTGGTTTGGGCGCTAGTCTTTCGGATGAAGACAATAAATCGAGGTCCCGTGTGTTAAACATCATTGCTTAGCACACGCAAAAGAATCCACGGCAATAATAGGGCTGTCTCTGGCAAAAGTTTGTAGAAAAAAGTCACTCTGATAGGGGAACACCAACAGTTGCAGACTGGAAAAAGAAAAAAAATATGGGTGGGGCTGCACTTGTGGCGACGCGCTCTCCCTGGGGAGAGCAGCCCGAGTTCACGCAGAAAAATCTGCTGTGACCTAAAGTGCTAATAAATGAATAAATAAATAAATAAATAAATTAGAATGCAATAGAACACAATGCCTATAATAAAATATAAGACAAACAATGCAGTACAATACATTGCGATACAAAAGAACGCTGTTTAACGCAATTCAGTAATCATCATTTTCTGATTATTGTCGACCTTGCAATCATCAACAACGTCACAGTTATAGATGCTTTCGTCTACATTGTAACAGTCATCCTCCTCCTCCTCCTCATAATCTTCTTCTTCTTCTTGTTCTTGTTCTTGTTCTTCTTCTTCTTCTTGTTCTTCTTCTTGTTCTTCTTCTTCTTCTTCTTCTTCTCCTCCTCCTTCATCTTTTTGTTACTCCTCTTCTTTTTCTTCTTTCTCTTCATCTTCTTTTTGTTGTTGTTGTTGTTGTTGTTGTTGTTGTTCTTCTTCTTCTTCTTCTTCTTCTTCTTCTTCTTCTTCTTCTTCTTCTTCCTCTTCTTCTTCTTCTTCTTCTTCTTCTTCTTCTTCTTCTTCTTCTTCTTCTTCTTCTTCTTCTTCTTCTTCTTCTTCTTCTTCTTCTTCTTCTCCCTTCTCCTTCTTCTTTCTCTTCTTCTCCAAATCAACACCCACGACCCACACCCACGCCACCACCACCACCACAATCTGTTACGCCGACAAGCAATAGAAGAAAACTAAAAGAGGCAGCCAGCATTGATCATCAGAGACTATGTGCGGAATGTGCCTGTAGGTGGCTGATCACAGCGAATCGATCACCTTTCTATAATATTATTAAATATTATTTTTGCCTTATCGCTGTAAAGAAGCACACCACACAGGAGTGTGAAGGCAGATAGATTCCTTGCAATATTCAGACCCTAATGTCATATAAGGTGGGTGTGTGTGTGGGTGGGGGAGGGTGGGGGGCGGGGGGGATGACGGGGGTGGGGAGGGTGGGGGGCGGGGGGGATGACGGGGGTGGGGAGGGAAGGGGGTCAGTGGTGTGTGTGTGTTTGTTAGTGGTGTGTGTGTGTAGGTGTGTGTAGGTGTGTGTGTTTGTGTAGGTGTGTGTGTGTGTAGGTGTGTGTGTAGGTGTGTAGGTGTGTGCGTGTGAGTCGGGAATGGGTGTTTGTGTGTGTGTGTGTGTGTGTGTGTGTGTGTGTGTGTGTGTGTGTGTGTGTGTGTGTGTGTAGGTGTATGTGTGTGTATGTGTGTGTTTGCGTGTGTGTGTTTGTGTGTTTGTGTGTATGTGTGTGTGTGTGTGTGTGTGTGTGTGTGTGTGTGTGTGTGTGTGCGCGCGCGTGTGTGTGTGTATGTGTGTGTGAGAGATTTCCATTTTCCCTGATATTACGTACTAATCTTTTTCGTAATCTCTTAATGTTTACTCACATTTAATTGATCGTGTATGGGGGTGTAGTGTTTCCGTTTTAATTCATGTTGGTTTGGTAATTGATAATGTTGATTTAAGTACTCGATTAATCATGTCCTTAGTTTTGATATTGATGTGTGTATGTGTTTTTGTGAGTGTGTGTGCGCGCGTGCGCGCGTGTGTGTATGTGTGTGTGATTTCCATTTTCCCTGGTATTGCGTACTAATCTTGTTCTTAATTTCTTAATGTTTACTCACATTTTATAGATCCTATAGAGGGGTGTAGTGTTTCTGTTTTAATGTGTGTTGGTTTGGTAATTGATAATGTTGATTTAGATTGTCAATTATTCCTGTGCATAGATTTGATATCGATGTGTGAGTATGCGTGTGTATGTGTGTGAATGTGTGTGTGTGTGTGTGTGTGGTGTGTGTGTGTGTGTGTTGTGTGTGTGTGTGTGTGTGTGTGTGTGTGTGTGTGTGTGTGTTTGTGAATGTGTGTGTGTATGTGTAGATGTGTGTATGTTTTATATTTATTTTTATGTTATTCTTTTATATCGAGGATAATGGGATAAGCACTCTTGTACTGTTCTACATCCAGTCCCCCTGCGTATGCAGTTTTGCAAATGTCATCTGTTCCCACCGGCACACAATGGCCTACTCTTACGAACAGCGGAGCAGGAATTAACGTGTGTGCAAGATGTTCTGCGTGCATTCGCACACGGGGCCTCGGTTTATAGTCTCATCCGAAGGACTTTGGGGGGGAGTGGAGTCAGCACTGATATTAACTCCAGGAGAAAAATCTCCTCGACCGGAATCGAACCCGGGTCGTGAAATTGCCAGCGCAATGTTCTGACCACTAGGCTATCCGTCCCCCCAAAGCGCAGACAGAATAAAAGAGAGTAACGGAGAGACAGAGACAGAGATAGAGACAGAACTCCCGTCTGTGAGTTTGTGTGTGTGTGTGCCTGTCTGTCTGTCTGTTTGTGAGTCTGCTTGCATGTGCCCGCGTGTGTGCGTGCTTTGTTTGTTTGTGTGTGTGTGTGTGTGTGTGTGTGTGTGTGTGTGTGTGTGTTGTGTGTGTGTGTGTGTGAGCGCGCAAGCGCGCGCGCCGCAAGTGTGTGCGGAGGAGGGGGGAGTAAGAAGTGCACGTGTCTTGTAGGGGCTAGCTGTGTAAAATAAAATACTAACAAGAAAGAAAATAACACACAAACAAACAAACCACTAACACTCACAGCAGGTGTTTCGTTCGTCTGGTTTTCCTTCTCACGAAAAAATCGAAGTTGAAATCGAGCTTAAGCTCCTGATTGATTTTCGAGGTTAATTTCATGTCAAGGAATCTCTTCTTCTGTCTGTTTGTTTGTCTGTCTGTCTGTCTCTCTGTCTGTCTGTCTGTCTATCTCTGCCTGTCTATCTCTCTCTGTCTGTCTGTCTGCCTCTGTCTTTTCTTTGTCTCTTTTTCTGTCTGTCTAACTGTCTGTTTCACTCTCTCTCTCTCTGTCTCTCTCTGTGTCTCTCTCTGTGTCTGTCTGTCTGTCTGTCTGTCTGTCTGTCTGTCTGTCTGTCTGTCTGTCTGTCTGTCTGTCTGTCTGTCTGTCTGTCTGTCTGTCTGTCTCTCTCTCTCTCTCTCTCTCTCTCTCTCTCTCTCTCTCTCTCTCTCTCTCTCTCTCTCTCTCTCTCTCTCTCTCTCTCTCTCTCTCTCTCTCTCTCCCAACAAACGCAAGCAGACTATGAACCAAATAGATTCTATAAGTAATAACTAAAAATAGTTGTTGATATTTGTCTGGATTTCGAGTTATTATTCATGTTTTATTAACCCCCTTTGACTGATGGGCTTGTAGCTTTTGTCAAATAAAATTCGTTCATTCATTCATTCGTTCATTCGTTCATTCATTCATTCTCTCTCCCATCTCTCGCCGTGTCTCACTCCGTCTCTCTCTCACTCTGTCTCTCTGTCTCTGTCTCTCTCTCACGTTTATTCTGTATGTGTCTCTTAGTCTCTCTTTCTCTCCCTTGCATTTGGATGATGTGATGGATTTCTTTTCTTCTTCATTCATAGACTTATTTTTTCTTTCCCTCTTCATAATTTAACTACTACCCCTGGACATTTTAACCTGTCAAGTAACACCGGACATACGTGATGGCCGTACTTCACGTATACATGAGCAATCTTCACACAGTCAGATGCACAATGCAATGTACACATTATCGATTTTGGACACTAGAGAGAATAATATGAAT
>CM060319.1:75548917-75551417 GCA_030674155.1 Stramonita haemastoma
ATGACATCAATATCCATACGGGTTTGGGTTTTTGTTTTTTTATTTTGTCATCTGTTCCTACTAGTATGCAATGGCCTACACTTCCAAAAGGCGAAACGGGATTAATATGTATGTACAAGATGTTCTGCACACGTTAACACACGGGACCTCTGTTGACAGTCTCATCTGAAGGACTTTCATGGCAGTGGAGTCGGTACTGATGTTAACTCCAGGGGGAAAATCCCCTCGAACAGGCGTCTCGGTCGTGGCTTGATCCTGCCGACCTCAAAGGCGCTTGAAAACAGCCACACAGCTAGCAAACTTCCTTGTTCAGTGTCTTCTTTGCAGTCTCACAGTGATTACTAGGCAGGATTAGTGAGTCGTGTCAGAGTGAATATTTTGGGTGATCCCCCAGGGTATAAAGCTGGGGAACGCACAACAACAACAGCAACAACAACGATGACGACGACGACAACAGCGACTCAACGACATCAACGATTAATGCGATGTTGACAACAACAACAAAAACATCAACAGCAACAACAACAATAACAAAAACAGCAGCACCAACACCACCAACAACAACAACATAACAATAACAACAATTATCAACAACACCTACAACAACATCTCAACAACCACAAGAACCACATCGCAACACACACACACACACACACACACACACACACACACACACACACACACACACACACACACACACACACACACACACACACACACACAATCACACACACACACACACACACACACACACACACACACACACACACACACAAATCCCAAACCACAGAAACATAAATCACATCTTGATCACCCCCCTTCACCCCCCATCCCCTACTTCCCCCCTCCCCAAGCCCCCTAACCCCCACCCCACTCCCTACCCCCTCTCTCTCCTTCTATAACTCTCCTACCCTACCCCCTCACCTCTCCCCCCCCCCCCCCCCCCCCCCCCCCCTCTCCTTCCATTTGCAGTTAACAGTCGTCTGCGACAAAGTGTAGGGGTTGGGTGTAACCGGGCCCACAAGTGAAGACGTCAGTGCAGTAGGGTGTATGTAGTGTGTTGTAGGCAAACAATAGAGCGAAGGGGGGAAAAAGAAGTAAAGGAAAAAAAAAAAAAGAGAAAAGAATACATATTACAGTTCACATATGGACCGCAGGCATAATACATATATATACACATACATAGGCAGATAGGCAGGTAGGCAGGTAGGCAGGCAGACTGGCAGGCAGATACACACAAATACATACGCGTACGCACACAAGCACGCGCACGTGCACGCACACAAGCACGCACACACACACGCATGCACGCACACACACACACACACAAGCACGTACGCACACACACACACACACAAGCACGCACGCACACACACACACAAGCACGCACGCACACTCACACACACGCACGCACGCACGCACACACACGCACACACACACACATGCACGCACACACACACACAAACACATACGCACACACACACACGCATGCACACACACACACACACACCACACACACACACACACACACACACACACACACAACACACACACACACACACACACACACACACACACACAAACTCGCGCGTGCACGGGCACACACATACACAGAGTGCTGACTCCACTCTCCCCCATAGTTCTTCGGATGAGACTATAAACCGAGGCCCGGGCGTGAACGCACGCAGAACATCTTGCGCACACGTTAAATCCTGTTCCGCTTTTCGTAAGAGTAGGCCATCGTGTGCCGGTGGGAACAGATGACAGTTTAAAAGAACTGTATACACACGGGGACTGGATGTAAAGAAGCACAAGAGTGCTTATCCCATTATCCTCGATATAAAAGAATAGAATAAAAAGAATAGACTAGAACACACATAGGCTACTTCCCCCCCCCCCCCCCCCCCCCCCCCACACACACACACACACTAACCCACACACCCAAACACACGCACAATCACAGTACACTTATTGTTCTCCTAACATGAATGAAAACAAGCAAGAAAAATAATAAAAGAACGATAAGAAAAAAAAAAAAATTAAAGGTTTAAAATTTTCACCTTTACCTTCACCTACCCCGTAGTTCTGTAGACCGTGGAGGCACCACTGAAGATTTTGCAACCAACTTCCTCCACTTCCCTACAGTCTTCTGCTTTCAATTTTTTGTGTGTGTTGGAGGAGGGGTAGGGGGGTATAGTTTTGCTGACAGGTATATATTATTATGATAATGTGTCAGAAACCCTATCTTTTAAGTCAGCAAAGCATATGAGAGCCCTACACAATAGGGGCTGGAAGGAGACTATGGAAGGTAATAGGACACTGAAATTATGGGGCAGCAGAAAAGAGGGGTCGAGTATAATTTTATGTGAAGGACGTAGACACAGAGAGTTCATGAGTGCATTTGGGGAAGCGGAGGGAGAGACGAGGGAGGGTAGGTGGTTTGGAGGGGAGAGAGATGGTGTAGAGGGAGAGATAGGGGGGTGGGGAGAGAAAGAGAGAG
>CM060319.1:75561417-75564873 GCA_030674155.1 Stramonita haemastoma
TGTAACTGGCTTTTGTGTACTCTGCTGAAAAATTTCAGGTCTACTGTGTTGTTGTGTTGTCTCTGGGCTTAAAGGGATTGTGGAATAATACCGAATACAGGTGAGTACTTTGTGTGTATGAGTCATTGAGAAATAATGTGTCTTTATTAGGCTTAAGTATTTTTCAAAAGCCAGTTTAGAAACACGATAAATGCTAGAAAATAGTTTAAAATGTAGAATTAAAGTCTTGTAATTTGCAGTTTGTGGGTGGCAGGGTTTGCAATTTGTGTCGTAAAATTACTAGTTTTTTCGCGTGTGAAAGCTAACTTGTATATTTCGTTATTTGTTTGATATCCTTAAAATAGAAATAAAGTCTTGTGACTTGTAGTTTGTTATTTTGTAGGTGGAAGGGTCAGCAATTTGTGTCGTAAGATT
Organism: Stramonita haemastoma; assembly: GCA_030674155.1. Lineage (NCBI taxonomy): Eukaryota > Metazoa > Mollusca > Gastropoda > Neogastropoda > Muricidae > Stramonita > Stramonita haemastoma. Next base: position 75,561,832 of record CM060319.1, read on the forward strand.
ACAAAGTTTTTGGATGTGAAAGTTGACTTGTACGTTTCGTTACCTTTTTTATATTCAGTATCGTTATGAAAACTGCAACAAGTGATAGCAAGTGTCATGTTATGTATAAAAGTAGTTTGTACATGGTCGTAGTTATTATTGCCACACCCTATCTTTGTGAACAGCATGGAAGTCTGTACCATGGTGTGGATTGGTGGTCTAGAGGTAACGCGCCTGTCTAGAAAGCGAAACGTGCGGGTCGATGTGTGCCGATGTGTGCGGTGGTTCAAATCCCGTTTGGGCCCCAAACTTTTCCTCCATCCATTAGATCATGAGTGGTGGTCTGGGTGCTAATCTTTCGGATGAGACAATAAACTGAGGTCCCGTGTGTTACACATTATTTAGCGCACGTAAAACAAACCACGGCAACAAATGGGTTGTCCCTAGCAAAATTCTGTAGAAAAAGTCACTCTGACAGGGAACCAAATACAATTGCAGACAGAAAAAGATTTTTTTTTAAACGGGTAGGCGCTGCACTTGTGGCGACGCGCTCTCCCCGGGGAGGGCAGCCCGAATTTCACGAAGAGAAATCTGCTGTGACATAAAGTGGTTTACATAAATAAATGAATAAAATAATTATATGTGTCTGTGGGAAATTATAAACTTTTCGGAAAGCAAGGTTGTTTTGGGTTTGTTTTTTTACATTCTTACACCAGTTTAAGTCACGACATATTTCTCTGCGTGAAATTAGGGCTGCTCTCCCCAGGCAGAGCGCATCGCCACAAGAGCAGCGCCACCCTTTTTTTTTTCTTTTCCTACCCTGCAGCTGTATTTGTTTCCCTATCAGAGTGGCTTTTTTGTACACAATTTCGCCAGGGACAACTCTCTTGTTGCCGTGTGTGTTCTTTTACATGCGCTAAATAATTTTGTGTAACACACGGGACCTCGGTTTATCGTCTCATCCGAAAGACTAGCACCCAGACCACCATTTACCCAGACCACTATTTTGGGTCAAAATTTTTTTCCCCGTCCATTCGATCATGAGTGGTGGACTGGGTGCAAGTCTTTTGGATGAGACAATAAACTGGTCCCGTGTGTTACACATCGTTCTTTGGCGCACGCAAAAGAACTCACGGCAACAAGAGGAATGAATGTCCTTGGCAAAATTCTGTAGAAAAAAACCACTCTGATAGGGAAACAAATACAGTTGTAGACAGGAAAAAGAAAAAAAAATGGGTAGGCACTGCACTCCTGGCGACGCACTCTCCCCAGGGAGAGCAGCCCGAATTTCACACAGAAAAATCTGCTGTGACATTGTGGTATAAGATAAAATGGAGGGGGGGGGGGGGGGGGGGGGGCAGTTTTGGGCCCAAACGGGGATTCGAACCACCACACACTTCAGAGCTTTCTAGGCAGGCGCGTTACCTCTAGACCACGGAGCCACTACATACATATGGTGCTGCAGATGGAAATATTCTATGATGGCTGTTCACGTGGTTGTAACCATGGCGACCTCTAGACTATTCTGCTCTCTCAAGATCACATTAGCAGTTACTGTACAGGTGGTCTCTTCCTCAGCATTGTGTTTTACACACACACACACACCACACACACACACACACACACACACACACACACACACACACACACACACACACACACACACACACACACGTACGTACGTACGTTCATACATACATACATACATACATACATACATACATACATACATACATACATACATACATACATACATACATACATATATAATTTTCCATATATATATATATATATATATATATTATATATATATATATATATATATATATGTATATATATATATGTATATATATAGTTGACTTGATAAAAACCCACAGTTCTATATATAATATCAGAATGTGTGTGCGTGCGTGCGTGCGTGCGTACGTGCGTGCATGCGCGCGCGCGCGCGCGCGCGCGCGTGTGTGTGTGTGTGTGTGTGTGTGTGTGTGTGTGTGTGTGTGTGTGTGCAGAATCTGTCACAATGGTGTCTTGGACACACGCCCTGGTCCTCGTCTTCCTGCTGGCAAGCATGATTCTGTTTGAAACAGGTATGGTCTGTCTGTCTGTCTGTTTTGTGTCTGTGTTTGTCTGTTAGTCTGTCTGTCAGTCTGTCTGCCTGTGTGTCTGTTTTGTGTCTGTGTCTGTCTGTATGTCCGTCTGTCTGTCTCTCACTGTCTCTGTCTCTGTCTCTGTCTGTCTCACTCGACCCCCCCCCCCCCTTCCCTCTCTCTCTCTGTATCTTTCTTTCTCTCTCTCCTTGTCTGTCTGTCTCTCTTTGTTTCTGTCTCTCTCTCTCTAAGTTGTTGTTTTTTTTAATTCAAACTTCTTTATTCATTTTTTGTTACATAGTTATACCAAATTACAAAAGATATAAACGGTTTTGTTGACAGAGAGAAAGAGAGAGAGGGGGGAAGAGAGGGGGAGAGAGATTTTTTTGTTTTGTTTTGAGGATAATCTCTATTTAGGGCAAGAGCCAGATGAAGAAAAAGGTAGGTCAGACATAACTGTTACTCTGTGTCTTTCTCCAAGCTAAGGTTAAGCAGTATCGAGCATGGTTACCAAGTGGATGCGTGACCACTTGCGCACCTTGGTTTCAGTACAGTCCCCCAATTCACCCAGCTGTAAATGGGTACCTGCCCTCTTTAGGGTCAGGGAAGGTAAAACAGCGAGGGAGAGGCGATGGGCGTCTTGCACCACCCTTGATATGCTGGCCCCTTGAGAAGCTGAGGCTTCTGATGTCTCGCCCCTGAAAAACAAAAATTACCATTTGTGAACCTTAGAGCTGTAGCCGAGCAACCAGAAAAAGAAATAAACACACCAACATCGTCATACTGCCGGCATGTTCATTGTCACCTTGCCATTGCCATTGTCACATCTTTATTTTTGGTCACTCTCGTGATAAACTCAGACGGTAGAAAAAAAAAAAAAGTCTACACGTGAAGAAGTTGTTTTATAGACAATCTTTTTTTGGGGTTTTCTGTGTGTCTATCGAAGTCAGAAAAAATTCCAGGTGGGACTCAC
>CM060319.1:75572473-75574973 GCA_030674155.1 Stramonita haemastoma
GCTATTTTTGCATCCATATCATCTGTATAGAAAATTGAGGGAGATAGAAAGAAAGGGAGGCGAAAATGAAAAGGAAATAGAATGAATTGAAGAAGGATAATACGGAGTAGGAAAAGTAGTTGGAGAAGAAGAATAAAGAAAAAAAGAAGAAGAACAAAAAAGAAGACGAAAAAGAAGAAGAATTTCAGTAACACTAGCAATCATCATCATAATCGTCGTCATCATCATCATCATCATCATCATCATCATCATCATCATCATCATCATCATCATCATCATCATCGTCACCACCACCACCACCACCACCACCACCACCACCACCACCACCACCACCACCACCCACCACCATCATCATCATCATCATCATCATCATCATCATCATCATCATCATCATCACCATCATCATCATCATCATCACTTTCCGAAGGAGTCATTTCAGACGAAAAAAATATACCGAAAATAACCAAGACTGTTATCCACATACATCAGTACATACACGTGCACATAATTATGGCCTATACATACATACATGGCCGTTCGCACGCGCCTATCTAAATATACCTATCTTTGCCCTTTGTGAGAAAAAGAAGAAAGAGAAGTGCAGGAAAGCAATCAGTCGCCTTTGGCGCCAGAGCACTCCTGTATTCATGAGGATAGTCCGGGGTGCCAGACTGCCAGCAAGCTTTTCTGGAACTAACCTGCTACCTCCCGTGAGGACACAACAATCAGGAACGACTACTCCTTGACTTATTTAAACTGCCTCGTCAAGGGGAAGCTACTTTTTTGGTTCACTTACCGGAAGAGGGGAATACGCATGTCGGAATATTGTCCTGTTGTTGTAGAGACTTTTTTAAATTTGTTTTTTATGTGAGAATTTTTTTCGATAGGGGAGGGGAAGGAATTGTTTGTATGGTTTGTACTCTTGGAGGAGTTTTTTGTTTGTGTGCGTGCGTGCGTGCGCGCGCGTGCGTGCGTGTGTGTTGTGTGTGTGTGTGTGTGTGTGTGTGTGTGTGTGTGTGTGTGTGTGTGTGTGTGTGTGTGTGTGTGTGTGGTGTTTGTGTTTTTGGGGGGTATGGTCAATGTTTAATCCTTATGTAGTCGTTTTAGGTATGGAATCTTGCAATTACACACTTTTCCCCTCCCGCGTTGAGATGCTGGGAGGCCTGTCAGTATAAACAGCATACCCACCTTCTGGAAATTCTATATTAGAATTTCCTTCTTTCGTATCCCTCTCTTTCTGCCTTGTTCCTCATCTTCCCTATCACCGCCTTCCTTGGCTATTGTCTGTCTTCTTGGTCCATTTTCTTGTCTTTTATTCCCCCAGAAAGACTTCAATTTAAAACTTCTCTCCCACGCCGAAATCAGATACGTTGGGCTTGTCTTGTCGATAGCTTAATTAACGGCAGTGCAATACAATTGTCCTCAAATGACAGACAACAGCAGTTGCTGTTTGAGCGTTCGATGACGAAGAAGAAGATTGTTTTCTTGCTTGAACAAATTCTAACTCCTTTCCTTTCCACTGAAAATGTCTACACGCACGAACTCCATATAAGTTTGCTAGAGCAATTTTTTGTTGCATTTTTCCTTTTGTGAACAGGAAAAAAACAAATGTGTGTTTTTCCCATGACGACACACCTAACCCGACTTCAGACAGATTAGAATAATGAAAGCTGGGGGATATTTAAAATGTCTATGTCTCTGTATTTTTTTTGAGTCTCTGTCTGTCTGTCTGTCTGTCTGTCTGTCATTCTGTCTGTCTGTCTATGTCTCTGTTTTTATTTATTAGTCTTTGTCTGTCTGTCTGTCTGTCTGTCTCTCCGTCTGTCTGCCTGGCTGCCTGACTGATTGTCTTTGGATGTGTGTGTTTGACTGTGTGTTTGTTTGTCTGTCTGCATCTGTTTCTCCGTGTCTATGTCTTTGTCTCTGTCTCTGTCTCTATCTTTCTATTTCTTGTGTCTCTGTCTTTCTGTATCTCTCTAAGTGCTTGTCTAAGTGTCTGTCTGTTGGTAACATTTTTTATATAGACAGACATACAGACATACAGACATACAGACACACACACACACACACACACACATATCTGTTGATATGGGGATACCACAGGGAGCAATTCTGGCACCAATATTATTCTCTATTTTAATTCATGATCTTCCACAGGCGTTGTCAAAAAATACGACTATTGTTCAATATGCAGATGACATTGCCATGTGGATAAACACTTCTCTTAAAAAGAATACGAAAAGTAGAGTGATAAAATGTGTTCAAAAGATTTACCAGGTTGAACTGAATAATCTTAGTAATTACATGAAAGAGAATGGATTGGAATTATCTGGAGAAAAAACTTGTCAAGTTCTTTTTAACAATGGGAAAAAAACCCCAAACACTACCGTCATTAACACTTGATGGGGCCACACTTCAATACAAACAAGACGCCAAATTTTTGGGAGTCCATTTAACTAGCAAGTTAAACTGGAAAATGCATATTGAAAACTTGATTTTG
>CM060319.1:75587473-75598577 GCA_030674155.1 Stramonita haemastoma
TGTAGTAGCTTGCAGAGGAGATTGCAAAACCTGAAAAATGTGATAATGACATTTGGAGACAATGGCAAGAACCATTTCACACTTTGTGAATCTATTCACACATATAATTATATTACCTCTTGGTGGTATAAGCGATTTCGCAGGTTCCTACTTGTGATGTAACTACAAAGTAGGCAGTGTTGTGTATTAAAAATGTAGCAACTTGTGAGAGATAGAACAAAACGTAATAAAAGTGATAACTAAGTATCGGAGTAATAATATACTTCAATATTCTGTAGTTCTTTTGAAAATCACACATTCGTTAGCCCACTTTGCGCAATAAAAAGCTAAAGGTAAAGGTGTCCTATAACCTATGTGATCGTAGGAGAGCGAGGATTCAGAGACTCCAACTTTTCCAGGGGTTAGCATATTGAGGGCGGCGCCCATCTCCTCTCCCTCGCTGCTTTACTTTCCCTGACCCTAAAGAGGGCAGGTACCCATCGACAGCTGGATGAACTGGGGGACTGCACTTAAGCCAAGATGCTAAACGGTCACCCATCCACTTCGTAACCACGCTCGATGCTGTTTAATTTTGATAGGGGGAAAGCGAATGCTCTTACCACTGAGCTATCTCGGCCCCATAAGTCTCTCCTCACAAATAATACAAAATAAAGTCTGCAGACTTTTAACAACCCCCCCCCCCCCTCCCTTGAACAGACATAAAGCTGATAATGCAATAATGACGGTAGTATAAACACCATAATGATGATGGAGGATGGCTGTTTGTTAAATTGGCTTCGTAACCTTCCCCACCATCACCAACCCCCCCCCCCCCCCCTCCATCATTGGCTTGTTGTCACCTCCTCCTCCTACTACGCACATGAAGTCTGTTGCTATGGTAAGACGCGTTAATGAGATAAGATTGATTAAGGTGGAGGTGTGCGGGGGGAGGGGAGAGGGGAGGTGAGAGTAAGGGTGGGTGTTTGTGTAGTGTGTGTGTGTGTGTGGGGGGGGGTGATTGGAGTGGGTGAGAGGAGGCGAGTGTGTGTGTGTGGGGGGGGGGGGGGGGGGGGGAGAGGAGAGGGGATGTATGTCTGTGTGTGGGGGGGGGGGGGAGGTGTTGTTTGTTTGTTTGTTGTTTGTGTGACAGTGTTGTTTGTTTGTTTGTGTGTGTGTGTGTGTGTGTCCGTGCGTGCGTGCGTGAGCGTGTATGTGCGTATGTGTGCGCATATTTGTGTGTGCGCATGTATTTATACATATTAATCTTTTGTGCATTTTGTTTGTCCAGCCAAATATATACTATCTCTGTTTTCATTTTCTCCTTGTCTCTGTCTGGCGTTTTGTATTTATCTGTCTGTCTGTCCATATGTCTGTTTTTTCTATCTAGTACTGTGCGCGCGCGCGCGCACACACACACACACACACACACACATATATATATATTATATATATTATTATATATATACATATATATATATATATATGTATATATATATGCATATCTACATATATCTACATATATATATATAACATATATATAGAGAGAGATATTCATACCGAGAGACAGACAGACACAGGCAGACAGACAGACAGAGACAAAGGCAGACAGACAGACATTGAGAAAGAGACGGAGATATAGAGAGAATTATTTCTTCCTTCACAAACGCCAATAATTCTTTACCTCGTTGGGATGGGAGTAATCCTTTGGCTGTTGTTTTCGTTTTCTGGTAAGCTCTTTACTTCATATTTGATAAGTTGGGTAGTTGGTAGAGTGTTTAGATAGACCATTATTTGGTTACTCTACTGCAACATTCTGCGTTGCCATCATCACTGAGGTCAGTGATCTTGGAGGGATACAGAAGATTGTAGAACTCAGCAGAGAGAGAAAGAGCTAGAGCTAGAGCTAGAGCTAGAGCGAGAGGAGAGAGAGAGAGAGAGAGAGAGAGAGAGAGAGAGAGAGAGAGAGAGAGAGAGAGAGACGGACAGACAAACAAACATACAGACAGACAGACAGACAGACAGAGGGAGAGAGGAGAGAGAGAGAGAGGAGAGAGAGAGAGAGAGAGAGAGAGAGAGAGAGAGAGAGAGAGAGAGAGAGAGAGAGAGAGAGAGAGAGAGAGAGAGAGAGGAGAGAGGAGAGAGATAGTGTGTGTCATTGAGAGAGAGAGACAAAGACAGAGACAGAGAAAAGAGGACAGAGAGACAAAAAGACAGAGACAAAACAGAGAGAGATCAAATCAAATTAAATCAAATCAAAATTTTACTTCAGAGAGAGAGACAGAGAAAGACTGAGACAGAGAGAGACTGAGACAGAGAGAGACCCAGAGAGACAGAGACACAGAAGAGAGAGAGAGAGAGAGAGAGAGAGAGAGAGAGAGAGAGAGAGAGAGAGAGAGAGAGAGAGAGAGAGAGAGAGAGAGAGAGAGAGAGAGAGAGAGAGAGAGAAGAGAGAGAGAGAGAGAGAGAGAGATAAAGAGAGATGGCCTAGTCCTGGTAGCATTGTGCGGAGCTTCTACCGTCAAAAGTGGCGATGGAGACAGCTGAGTTTTGAGTTGATCGCTTGCGTGATGATTCTGTCTGTGTCTGTCCGTTTCTTTTGTTTGCTTGTTTTTATTTTGTTTTTATTTTTCGGGAGGATGGTGGTTCTTGAATGTATTTAACTCTTGTCAATCAAGCAGGAAGGTGGCAGGATGGTTAAGACGTTCGCCTGCCAACAAGTAAACCGTGAGGTTCTGGGTTCGTACCCAGCCTTGCCCTTTCTTCCCAATTTGACGAAAAAATCGAACTGAATGTCAGTCATTCGGATGAGACTATAAACCGAGGCCCCGTGTGCAAACGCACGCAGATCATCTTGCGCACACGGTAAAACCCCGTTCCGCCTTTCGGAAGAGCAGGCCATCGTGCGCCGGTAGGAGTGGATGACAAAATTAAAAAATAAAAACCCAGCGTGTTTAGACACCATCCCTGAGGAAAAAAAATAATGGGTAGGCGCTACACTTGCGGCGACGCGCTCTCCCCGGGGAGAGTAGCCCGAATTTCACGCAGAGAAATCTGCTGTGACATAAAGTGGTATAAAATAAAATAAAATAAAATAAAATAAATATATAATGCGAGGCTCAGCCTTCATCGGTAATGGATGAAATCTTTCTTTTCTCAGACTAAAAGTTAAATGAAGACGCAAAATTTTGAACAACTGTCCAATCTCAAAGGAATATTTTCTTTCAAGTACTAAACTGTTAAAAAGAAAGAGACAAAAACTGTTCTAAAAACACGCAAGTTACATATCTAAGTCATATGTCAATCTAGTTGTTGCATGTCAAGGCACACATTAATTTAGGGTGCATTAGAGACACACGAAAATCAAACTGCTAAAAGATATAAAATAAGCCTCAAAAGCTGGTTTTCAATGTTGAAGCACGCACTCACACACACATACATTCACACAAACACATACACACATACACACTCACACTAACACACACACTTACATGCACGTACACATACACATGCACATGCACATAAACGCACACACGGGATAGCCTGGTGGTCAGAGTGATGCGCTCGTGATATGTTGACCTGGGTACGAATCTCGTTCAAGAGATTTTTTTCCTCTGGAGTTAACATCAGTGTCGTCTCTAGTCCCCCACAAGTCCTTCGGATGAGACTGTAAATAGAGGTCCCGTATGCGAACGCACACAAAACATCTTTTGCACACGTTAAAAACGTGTTCCACTTTTCAAAAGAATAGGCCATTGTGTTTCGGTAGGAACGGATGACAATATTTACAAAACTGAATACACACGGGGTCTGGATGTAAAAAAAAAAAAGCACTTGAGTGCTTATTCCATTATCCTTGAAATAAAAATAAAACAAAATAAAGAAACTTGTAAACAAATAAATAGATAACATAAACACAAAACGCACCTACTAACTCACTAGCTTATCAACTAACAAACAAATTACTAATCGATTAGCTTGCAGGCTAACAAAAGAATGAACGAGAGAACGAAAGAACGAATAAGGCAACCAGCTCACTATCCACTTAGCTAGCTCGCTCACTCACTCACTCACTCACTCACTCACTCACTCACTCACTCACTCACTAGCTCAATCACTAACCAACTTGTCAACAAAGTAACTAGCTAAGCAATGAATGAACGAAAGAAAGAACGAACAAATAAACTAGATAATTTGCTAACAGACAGATAAAAAATAGTTCAACAACAATCAACAAACAAAACAGAATCAATAACCATACAACAAACAACCTCATCCTGTTTGTATAAAAACCCAAGTCAATCGTAAGTCAGCAGTTTATGCGAACAACAGGCGGAAATTAAGATAAATCAATCAGCAGCTTAAAACAAAAAAGAATGCAAACAAAAGGCGAAAAATAAATATCACCAATACCAAACTACCCATTTATTTGTATTTCAATGATATACTCAATAGGAGTTATAACAACTATATCCCAACAATTCACAAAACACGAAGCAACAACAGTATTTACAAACAAAACGAACAACATTTAACAATAATAGCTCACGTCATCAATAAAGAAAACAATGTTCACTTACCTCACAGTGAAACCCACGATCAAATCAAAGAAGATTGATATAAAGTAAACTATAACAAAACTTTACAGATTAACCGATATTTTCGTTGATACCAAAACAACCCTACTAAATAACCTTAACTTCTCTAATCACAATGTCAAGGAGCGATCTCTTTGATCAACTTGTCTTTCCATCTACCACCAAAGAGCATCTGCAAGTCAACTAACTCTGTAGCCACTGTTGTCAAAGCATCAACCCCTATCTCCTACCCCCCCCCCCCCCAAGTCTCTCATCCATTTTTACACACACACTGCCTCCCTCCCTTTCCCCCCACCCTCTCCCTGCTGTCCACCTACACACACTAAACACACACACACACACACACACACACACACAACACACACAGACACACAACACACACACACACACACACACACACACACACACACACACACACACACACACACACACACCACACACACACACACACATGTTTACCTCTCCAAGGAAGATGCGTCACACAGACTCCACAGTACCACCACACTATTTTTCAGCACCAGACACAAGTGTGTGGTTCGCCTGACGCGCGCGAGCTTGGTAAGCCAGTTTGCTGTGAAGTATGGGCAAGGAGCGAACCAATCAAAAGATCGATACAACGTCACGTGATTGTCACCTTTTTACCCTGATGGAGGGGGGTGGGGGGAGTGGGGGGATGGTGGAGGGGGAAGGAGGTGAGAGTTTGAGAGGAAGTTAAAAAGGTGTTAAAGGTGGTGTTAGATTAGTTTTTCTATAATAGTATTGTTATTATAAATATGCCCCAGACCATGTGTTTGTCTATTAGATTTTTTTCTGCTATCTTCATAATTGGGATAGATCAGTGGTCAGAGCATTTCTGTCCCCAAGCTAAGGTTAAGCAGCATCAAGCGTGGTTACCAAGTGGATGGGTAACAGTTTGTGTACCTTGGCTTTAGTACAGTCCCCAAGTTCACCCAGCTGTAACATTAATGGGTAGTGCCCTCTGTATGCTCAAGGAAGGTAGAGGAGTGAAGGAAAAGAGATGGGCGCCGCCCTAAATATCCTGGCCCCTGCAGAAGCAGAAGTCTCTGATGGACACCTTTACCTTTTACCTTTTATCTTTATGATTAGCAGGTTCTATTTTGTTACATATCACAGTCTGAAATAGTTCATTGTATGAGTGGGTGTGTTTTCCCAGTGTTTTATTTCGTTAATTATTGTGAAAATGGTATTTTTGTAAATAATGACAAGCATTCTGGGCCTGTGGTGAATTTTGCCTCAGTCTATCATGTGTGTGTGTGTGTGTGCGCGCGCGCGCGCGCGCGCGTGTGTGTGTGTGTGTGTGTGTGCGCGCGCGCGCGCGCGCGCGTGTGTGTGTGTGTGTGTGTAATCGTGTGTGTGTGTGTGAGTGTGTGTGAGTGTGTGTGACTGTATGTGTGTTTGTGTGTGTATTTGTGTGTTGTGTGTGTGTGTGTGTGTGTGTGTGTGTATGTTTGTGTGTTTGTGTGTGTGCGTGTGTGTGTTTGTGTGTTTGTGTGTTTATAGTTTTCGTCTTTGGGGGGACAGAGTTGATGGGTGTTTTGCTTATTTGTTTTGTTTGAGGTTTTGCTATATTGCTTGTTTTCTGCTTGTTTGTTTGTTGTTGTTGTTGTTGTTGTTGTTTTTGGGGGGTGTTTTGCTTGAGTTTTGTAGGCCTGAGTTGTTCATTGGCTACAGCGCTGAGGCACCCCAGTAGTAAGATTTGGGGCGACCATTTTGACCCCCGATTAAGGTAGCTGCATATCGACTTCGGGGGTGATGTTTAAACCCGACATCAGTGTGTATGATCAACTGAATGTCAAAGTCGTTCCGATGAGACTATAAACCGAGGCCCCGTGTGCGAACGCACGCAGAACATCTTGCGCACACGCTAAAACCCCGTTCCGCCTTTAGGAAGAGCAGACCATTGTGTGTCGGTAGGAGTATATGACAAAATTATATTAAAACAAACCCAGCATGCACACAGGTGTCATGTTTAGACACGATCCCTGAGAACAAATCGGGGAGTTGGAGTCCCCAGGGCGGCTCGGGGCTGTATATGGCAACGTTCTGGCAGCTCCTGCGACGGCACTGGCGTATCGGCGACTGCCTTTCCAATGAACCATTCCAATGGCGTGGAGAGGGGGGGGGTATGCTGCATGGGTAACAGTTTGCCCTCCATACTTTCTTACCCAGGCTTTGCACTCTAAAGACTAGAGCGCAACTCCATAGTCTTCCGAGACTGATAGGGGCCTACTGCTAGTGTGTATGGACTTTTTATGTACAGCTTTTGTTAGTCCTCCTTAAAGGCACACATGGCCTATTCTTCCGAAACGTAGAAAAGGGTTTTAAGCTTGCGACTAGGTATTAGTTTATGAAAGTCTCATTTAATGGAATTTCAGAGGAGTGGAGTTAGTACTGAATTCAAATCTAAGAATAAAAAGACCCCATTGAACGGGCGTTTCAGTTGTGGGTCGAACCCAGGCTCGAACCCTGGTGTCAAATCGCGTGTGAAACTCTCTAACCACTAAGCTATCCCGCCCTCTGTTAAAATATTCACTGCATGCCTTCTTTCTATTTCTGCTACCAACGTTTGACCAACAGCTTATTAGGTGCTGAAAGTGTTGCCACTTTGTTCCGATGAAGGCAAAAATAAGTTGCTGTTTTTGAAAATACTGTAAAAGTCCACGTATTTGCGAACATCAACACACTCACTGTCCTTGGGAATGTCTAAGATATTTCGAGTTCTGCTATTTTTTTTTTATAAAGAAGGATTCTATTTTAACACACATCACATACAGCTTGTATACTGTCCTTACTTTTTTCGTTCCTCTCCTACAGCTCTGAGGTTCACCAAAGGTTGAGGTCTTTGCGTATGCAACCATGTTGGTCATCATTAAGGCTGCCACATTGCGACTTCGGGGAGGGCTAACATCAGACACTGATCACAGAAAAGCGGAAAATGGGAGAGTGTATGCTTGAAAAGTATTCTATTTTTATTTCTGTAAACGTACATGTTCTGATTTATACGCTTGTTCTTCGGTGAATGCTCAGACAGCAACTATTGTTTTCTGTCATATGACCAGAAACGCGTTGCGCTGCCATCAAACGCCTGACAAGTCAGGCCCAGCACATTCGAGTTTGGCTCGGTTTTTTATCCTGTATGCAGAGTCCACTGTCAGCAAATGATTGTTCTTCTCCTTTGTCATCGAACGCTCAGACAGCAACTACCATTTTCTGTCATACGAGCTAAAGTGCGTTATGCTGCCGTTTAGCGCCTGACGAGTCAGGCCCAGCGCATCTGACTTCGGCGTGGGAAAAGAATAGGTATATTTTTAAGGATATCTGGGGGGAAAAACAACAGCGGGAGAATGAACCCAGAGGGCAGCAAATTGACAAGAAGGAAGTGTCAGTAACAAAAGGAATAATAAATGAATGAATGAATAATCTTTATTTTTCAAGGGTCACAGAGTATTACATATTTTTTTCATCCGGCCCTCGCCCTGATCAGGCAATAAAGCTAATAACCCCCCTCGCGACCCCTACATACCAGCATCACCACCAACAGCAGTTCAACCAATATTTTAAAAGAAGAAAACGGGATACATTCAACAAAATGTGCAATCTCTAACTGGATACACTGATGATTATTTAAACAAAAGAAAAAGATATGTATTTGCAAATACATACTCCTCAGCTGACTCAAACATTATCTAGACAGATGCACTAAATATATTTACGTAAATCAAGTAGATTAAAATCGAGAGGAGAAAAAAACTAAAGAAGAAAAAAAATAAAAAAGGAAAGGAACAAAGAGAGGGATAAAAGGAGGGAGTTCCTAGCACAGAATTTTCAGAACGTTAAAAGTACTGTTTATACTGACAGGTCCCTGGTATCCCCACGGTGAAGATAATCATGTTTATTTTTTTCCAGCAAGTTATTGCTGACGTCAAGAACTAATAATGTACCCTTCCCTCCTGCAAGACAAAGAATGGGACCACGGCATTCTCTACTTCAGTCTTCGTTTAAAAGAGAGAATGCAATGTCCATTCCTTCCTTATGGCTTGACTGACCATAAATATAGTCCTCTACGGCCATATTCTTGTGTATTTTGACAAATTGCGTTTTGTTTTTATTTATTTATTTGTTTGTTTATTATTTATTTACTTATTTATTGTTTGTTTGTTTCTATGTTCAGGGTGGGGTGGATCGGTGGTCTAGAGGTAACGCACCTGCCTAGAAAGCGAAAAGCCCGGGTCGGAGTGTGCAGTGGTTTAATTCCCGTTGAGGCCCAAAGAGACCCATGAGAGGTGGTTTGTGTGCTAGTCTTTCGAATAAGACGATAAACCAGGATCCCATGTATTACAAATAACTATTTAGCGCACGTTAAAGTGCCCACGGCAAGAAGAGAGTTGTCCTTGGCAAAATCCTGTAGAAAAAAAGCCACTCTGATAGAGAATGAAATACAGTTCTAGACAAGAAAACACGACAAAAAAATGGGTGGCGTTGCTCTTGTGGCGACGCGCTCTCCTCAGGGAGAGCTGCCTGAATTTCACGGAGAGAAATCTGTCATCACTTTAAGGGGTATAAAATAAAATAGAATAAATAAACCTCGGAGCTGTGGCTAGGGATCAGAAAGAAAAACTTATAAGTATTACTGTCCATTGTGTATTTGTATTTTGCTTTTTTCTCTTTATATCACGTCATTTATTAATTGATATGCACACTTTTATTTTTGGGAGGTCTCCGTAGTTCAAAAGAATTCATGGCAATAAGTCATTGTAAATTGTCAAAGATTTATTGATGTGTATATTTTGTTGTTTCTCTATAGCTCAAAACATTGAACTGGGTATAAACCGTTGTAAATTGCCAAACATTTACTGAACTGTATAAACTTTTGTTTGTTTCTGTATAGCTCAAAAGATTTAATGGGAAAAAACCATTGTGAATTGTAAATTGTCAAAGATTTATTGATATATATATATATATATATACGTTTTGCTTTTCTATAGGCACCTACATGGGGAGGACAAACGTCCCACAGGCAGACCACAGCTGCGATTCAAAGACGTGCAAGAGCTATTTAAAAGTCCTGAACATCGACCAGAACAACTGGGAAGCAACAGCTTTCAAACAGTCAGCCTGGAGACAGACTGTGCAGAAAGGTCTCTCCAAGTTCCAAGAGACACTTGCTCAGCAGCAGGAAGCAAACACAATTGAGAGGAAAGGCTGCAGACCAGGCAGACAGACCAGCGTCAGACTTCATCTGTGCCCTCTGCCATAGGGACTGTCATTCCCGTGTTGGACTGGCCAGCCACAACCGACGTTTGTACCAGAATTAACACCCTAGAGTGCAACTTCAAAGTCTTCAGAGACTGAAGGCTGAAGGCTGCCAACGAGATAGCTCAAAAGAGTACATGGGAATGATCCATTGTAGAATTGTCAAAGAATGCTTGTGTGAGGAAAGAG
Source organism: Stramonita haemastoma (assembly GCA_030674155.1). Lineage (NCBI taxonomy): Eukaryota > Metazoa > Mollusca > Gastropoda > Neogastropoda > Muricidae > Stramonita > Stramonita haemastoma. The sequence goes on from CM060319.1 coordinate 75,597,511, forward strand.
TATAAAACACAAGGAGAGTGTGTGCATTAGTGTAAAGAACCGTTCTTGCTGTGATGGTCGTAGGTCACGGACGTGTCTCTGTAGTTGTGAGTTACCAGAGATAATGAAGCATCAAGATGCAGGGACACTGCAGAGAGAGAACATTAAGCGACAGAGTCATGAGTCTGAATTAATGACATGCGCCTATTCTCTGGGTAGTCGGACAGTCAAATAGTTCGGAGGTCGTAACATGGTTTGGCAGTGTTTCTCTTCTTGTTGGTTTTCTTGTTCTTGTTCTGTTTGTTCTTTTTTGTTGTTCTTGTTGCTATTATCATTATTGTAAACAACAACAACAGGAACAACAGAAACAAGAACAACAAAACCATCACCACTACCAACAACAGCAACAGCAACAACAACAGCAACAACATTCTTTTTTTCTCTTTTTTTCCTGTTTTCCTCCCTTCGATACTAACAAGAAACATTCAAGCGATGTAACTGGATAGTTCGCCTCGCTGCTTTCTCTGCTTTGCAAATCCGTTCAAATGGGAAATCAATAAATGTTTGCCAGCGTGAAAGCAGGTACACAAGATCCAGTCTTCTCTCTCGTTAACTCTTCAATTATGTCATCGGCTAATCCCTCTAGCCAACCCCACAACACGCATGAGGGATATAATTAGTAACAGAAATAAAACGAAGACAAATATGGAAATACCAATCCACCGAAACCTACCTATGCTTCCTGTTGTTTGTGCATGTACAATTTAACAAGAGAGGTAAGAGGAAGGGTGGCAGGTTGGTTAAGACGTTTTTCCAGTCCAAAGAGTAAACTGTGAGGTTCTTGGTTCGATTCCCAGCCTTGCCCTTTCTTCCCAGTTAGACGAGAAAATCGAACTGATTGTTAAAGTTCTTTGGGTTAGACACATGCAGAACATTTTGCACACACGTTCTGCCTTTCTGAAGAGTAGGCTATTTTGTGCAGGAAGGAATGGATATTAACACTTTTTTTTTAATCCCACATGTCCACAGGTGTCGTGTTCATATATTTTGCCTCGCCTCGCCTTTAACTTGCCTTGCCGTATAAAGGG
>CM060319.1:75598677-75618677 GCA_030674155.1 Stramonita haemastoma
TCAAAAAAAAGAAAAAGATTACTTACAAATTTCATACATGCTGCAAATACATCAAAAAACATCAAACACTAATACATAATCATACATACATACATACATACATACTACATACTACATACATCATACTACTACATACATACATGCAGCATCATGCGCATGCTGCATGCAGCATGCATCAGCATGCTGCATGGACACATGCATACATGCATACTACATACTAATACTACAAAATACATAATACATACATCATACCACTTACATACATCATACATACATAAAATACACACATCATACACATACAAATACATACATACATACTACTACATACATACAACATCTGCCCCCAACAATCGCATACATATAAAACAAAAATGCATTCATACACACAATACATACGACAGACATAATTACATACCGAATACATACATACATAATAATCCCATACATCATACATACATACATAAAATAATAATAATACATTCATACATACATCATCTACTAAATAACATGCAAAATGCATACAAACATACAAAATACTACATACATCTACATACATACATACATACATACTACTACATCATACATACATACATACATACATGCACGCACCACGCACGCACGCACGCCGCACGCACGCAGACGCACGCCGCACGCACGCAGGGACGCCGCACGCACATACATACTACATAATACATCATAATACTACATAATACATCTACATACATACATACTTACAAAATACTACATACATAAAAAACATACAACAACAACATACATCCTACTACTATACATGCATGCATGCATGCATGCTGCATACATGCATGCATACATACTTTAATACATATATAAACATCATATCGCATAATACAAATGCATAAATGATTCTTCACACACGCATACTACAACATACATACTAATTACATACCGAATACAACAACATACTAACATACATAAACTCATACATACATACATACATACATACATAATACATAAAATACATACATACTACATACTAAATACATACATCATACTCATAATACTAAATACAAAAAATACTACATACATACTACTAAAAAATTTACATCAAATTCATAATACATAATTCATAACGATACATACATTTATAAATGCAAAAACAATCATACATAATACATACATACAAAACATACTACATACATCATAAGAACATGATCATGCATACGCTCATACATAATCATGCATACAAAAATACATACTACTACTTTCAAAAATACTACTCATACTCATACATAATACATACATACATACATACAACTGCAGATACATACATGCATACTACATGCAGCATACAAATGATACACAATCAGTATAAAAAATTACTGACGAACACAGACATAAAAATTAAGATAAATTTTGCCTGGGGCGTTGTCATCTTAAAAGAAAAAAAAAGAAAAAAAAGACAACGAAAAAGAAAAACAAAAAAAGAAAAAGGAAAAAGACGGAAAGACAAAATAAAAAAGGAAAAAAGAGAGAACGAACAATTAATGAATAAAAAACAAAAAAAAAAAGAAAGAAGCAAGAAAGCAGAAAAAAAGAAAAAACGAACGAATGAAAGAAAGAAAAAAAAAACTAAACAAAAAGGTAAGCATGGGGTAAAGTTGGGCCCCTGTAATTTGTCATTGGCCAATTTTGCCCGGGAGCAATTTTTTTCTTCGATATTTGCCGCTTTTAAAAAATTTTTTTTTTCCCCCTTTTTAAAAAAACCGTTAGGCAAACATGTATTTTCAACCCTTTTTGTTTGCGTATTTGAAAAAAGAAACCAACGCGCAGTTTCTAATCACTATATTAAAAAGGGAAAAAAAAGATTCTGGTTGCGAAAGAAAATTTTGGATGAAAGGGGGAAATTTTTGACTTGATTCTGGGTTTTTTTTTTTCTTGCCAGTGACAATGAATGATGAAAAGGAGAAAAAGAGAGAGGGGGAGGGGAGAGAGAGAGAGAGGGGGGAAAGAGAGGAGAGGAGAGAAAAGAGAGAGAGAGAGGAAGAGAGAGAAAAGAGGAAAGAACCCCGACAGACAGACAGACAGACAGCAGACAAAAGCAGACAGACAGACAGACAGCAGAAGGACAAAACAGACGAACGACAAAAAGAATGAGACAGATTTTAAAGAAAGAGCGGGAAAAGAGGGGAAAAAAAAAGGGGGTTCTGAATATACATACATAAACAAACAAACGGGAAAGGGAAAACAAAACTAAAGGGCTTGAAAAAAACTATAAATGAGATAAAAAGTCGATGGTAACCTTTTGTCACACCAAGAGAGAGAAAGAAAACGTACGTAATCCCGTGACTTTCACAACTGATTTTTCCCGGGCAAAGTACCTCATTCCTCTTTTCCCGTCTCCTGATAAAACAAAAAATGCAAACACCAGGTAAGTATTCTCTTGTTTTTATTGTTATATGCTTTTCTCCAAAAAATTCCGAGTGCGTATATTTTGGTTTTTTTCCAAAACCCACAAAGGTTTTTTAAAAATCTCCCACCCAAAAAGGACTGAAATGGGGGTTTTTAATGGGTTTTTTCTAAATGTTTTGACCACAGAAGAATAAAAAATGAATTGAGAGAGAGGAGAGGGAACAGAGACAAGAGAAAGAAGAAAACAACGAAGACACAGAGGTATAGAGAGGTGTGAAAAATAAAAATAATAACAACAAACAAAACAACAACAAAACAACAAATAATAATAATAAAATAAAATAATAAAAAAAATAATAATAATAATATAATAATAAAGAAGAAGAAAGAAGAAGAAGAAGAAAAAAAAGAAGAAGAAGAAGAACGCGATGAAGAATTGAAAAGAAGAAGAAAAAAGAAGAAGAAGAAAGAAGAAGAAAAAGAAAAGAAAAAAGAAGAAGAAGAAAAGAAAGAAAAAAGAAAAAAGAAGAAGAAGAAGAAACAATAACCCCCACCACCCCCCACCAACACCCCCAAACCACCACCAACAAAAACACACCAAACCACCACCAACATCAACAACAACAAAACCGAAACCGAATCCTGTATGTGCGTGTAATTACTTCTCCGTAAAAGTCTCTCCTATGGCCCACACACAGGGCTTCCTGCCTGTGTGTGTGGGGGCCACACCCTCTCCTCCTCCCTCACCTCCCTTCCCTGATGCAGGCATGGACTAGTACAACTTCTTGCTGTCACCCCCGGGCCTCTGTCTGTCTGTCTGTCTGCTGTCTTTTTGTCCTCTGTCTGTCTGTCTGTCTGTCTGTCTGTCTCTGTCTGCTGTCTGTCTGTCTCTGTAGAGACAAGCTTCTTTCAGTGCTTCAGTTATACGCTGCTGCTAACGATGATAAAAGAAGGGGTAAAGGTATTTTTTGGATGTCGATTTGAAGTATCACAGTTTAAAGATAAATTGGCTTGAAGCCTTGAAAAGGAAAAGTTCGTTTTTGGTTGTATTTTTGTTTATTTTATTTATCTATGTATTTGATTTTTCTTTTTTTTTATGCATTTATTTACTTATCTATTTATTTTTTTAATCATTTATTTTTCATTCCAAAGATCATGGATAACACTCGTGTAATTGTTTGTCTAGTTCCCGAGTGTACGCAGTTTTTGTCAATTTTGTCATCCATTCCCCTGGCACACAATGACCCACTCCTCCGAAAAAGTGGAACAATTCTAACGGTGCGCAAATGTTCGCTTACTTTTTGCACTCGGGACCCTCGGTTTACAGTCTCACCCCCGAAGGACTTTTAGGGGGGTAAGTCCGCACTGATGTTAACCTCCAGTAAAAAAAAAAAATCCTCATCAACGGGATTTTGAACCTGGGTCAGCAGGTCACGAGCGCAATCGCAATGCTCTAACCAACACGGCTTTTCATGTCCAGTGCCTTGTTTTTTCGGTACGTGGCTATTGCTTGTGTATTGTAGACCTAGAGAAACACACACACACACAAACACACACACCCCACACACACACACACACCACAAAACACACACACACACCCCCACACACACCCCACACCAACCACACAAAACAAATATATATATATTTTAATTATATATATAAATTTTCGGTAAGTGTTGTACTGGTATGTAGTATATTTTTTGTCCCGGGAAATAATGGCTGGTGCTTTCTTTGGTCCTTTCCGCTTGTTTGGATAGTTAAGTCTAGATGGCTTGCAGACCAAGCCGTGCATGGCAGTCTCTGGCACAGTTGGTATAAAGTTTGGATAAAAGAATCATTGTCTATCGTCAGTGAACAGCGAGCGTGTTGTGATTCCTTTCTTTTTTTATATTATTTTGCACCACTTTATATCCGCGATTTCCCCGCATGAAATTCGGGCTGCTCTCCTGGGAGAGCGCTCGCCACAAGTGCAGCGCCTACCCCCTTTTTTTTTTCCGTATGCAACTGTGTTTGTTTCCCATCAGAGTGGCTTTTTTCGAAAAACAATTTTTGCCAGGTCAACGCCCTTGTTGCATGGTTCTTTTACATCGCTAAATTGATGTGTAAAAACAGGGGGCATCGGTATGTCGTCTCATCAGAAGACTTTAACTTCTGCTTAAATGTTTTCGTGTTTTCAGAGAAACAGGAAGCAAAGTAGCTTGACCCTGAGGGATTGGATTTGGTTTGATTTGATTTGATTTTTCTTTTATATCGAGGATAATGGAATAAGCACACTTCTTTTTTTTCTCCATTTCCCTTGTAGCAGTTTTTAAATGTCATCTGTTCCCACCGGCACACGATGGCCTACTCTTACGAAAAGCGGAAAAAGGATTTACGTGGCGCAAAATGTTTGCGTGCGTTCGCACACGGGGCCTCGGTTTAAAGTCTCATCCGAAGGACTTTTTTGGGGAGAGTGGAGTCAGCACTGATGTTAAAATCAGGAAAAAAATCTCCTCGACGGGGCTCGAACTCGGTCGTCAAATTGCCAGGGCAATGTTCTGACCACTAGGGACTGACACTGGGGAACAGAGAGAGAGAGAGAGGGGGAGAGGGGAGAGAGAGAAGAGAGAGAGAGAGAGGGGAGAGAGGAGAGAGTGAGAAGGGGGGAGAGAGGAGAGAGAGAGGAGAGAGAGGAGAGAGAGAGAAGGAGAGAGAGGAGAGAGAGAGAGAGAGAGAGAGAGAGAGAGGCCCTTCCTACCTAGATTCTAATTTTGTGTACAATCTGCCAACATACTGATTTCATTCCATGTTTTTTTAATGAAAAAATTTTCGAAATTGGGTTGATTTCGAATGTATAAATACGATTCCCAGTTGCTTTGTTTGTAGATCTGATGGGTTTGAAATTTACAGCTTTGTGCAGATTCATGAAAAAAAGTTTGCTATGTTAAGCAATTGTAAAAATAACAAACAGAAAGAGAGGCAATAAAATTTTAAAATGCATGGATGTGATAATAACATTTTAATAGTCTATTGCTAAATTTTCGTTTGCAGATTTTGATTGGTAAAAATATTGAGATTCTTGTAATAGTCACCAATGCTTTAATGCAGTTTGCCAATGAAATAAACCATCAGCCATCGCAAAAACCAACATGATGATAAATCAACTGGGTTGTAGACCCGTTCCGCAAATAAAAACCCCTTTACTAACCAAAAAAAAACCTAACACCTCCCCCAAAAAAAACAACAACAAAAAAAAAACCAAACAACAAAAATACAAAACCAAAACAAAACACCCAATAACAACAAAAGCAAACACGAACCAACATTAAAAACAACAACAACAACAATCCATTCCCTAAAACTACAGTGGCAAACAAAAAAACCAACTCATATTAGCGCTCACTGCTCGAATCTTGAAGACAACAATGGGAAAAGGCCCTAAATTATAGTGATGAAGAAATGTACGGAATTTATGTAGAGCTAAATCTTGTAAAGAAGAAAAACCAAAGCTCTTACGTTAAAAATCATTTGCACTCCTAAAATCATTTGAAGAGAAAGGCTTATGACATTCTCATCAAAACCTTCCCATAGAGTGATTGGGTCATTAGCTCTTATGTCAGAATAACTGCAGCCCAATATTCAGAAACCCCGCAGCATCTGACATTCTGCCCAGCCTGCCTTCATTAATGTCAGCAAACAGGTTTTTGCGAAGGAGTGCATGTGATTTAAAAGCACGACACAACCCTTAATTGTACTTGTCAACAGGTATCTGGTATTTTTAATTGAAAGTGGGTTTTTATTTATTATTATTTTTTATAATCAAATTAAGGATTTTAGATTGGTAACGTTCTGATTTTTATTTACTTAAAATTTATAGGAAATACCCTTTTTTAAAAATTGTAATTACGTTTGTACATATTTTCAAAGCTTTTTAGGTAAAAACTTCAAACATTTCGATTTAAAAACCACAGACAATTTCACACTGTGCTATAAATGAGAAAATACAGGTAAATTTCAAACAAGCGGGCCAGAAAAAAACACTTTCTGTAACAATTTTTTTTTATATAAATAATCTACCATCCATATTTCAGATTTTATTTTTTTTAAGCAAAATCTCCCTGATTGTTCAATTTCCCGTGGCGGATGAATTTAGCGGTCCATAAATTCAAAAGTTCAGAAATGGAGCAACAAAATGGTTTATGATAAATGGATTTTTTGGGTTCATCACTTGTTGATTACCCAAGTTGATGGGAATCATTCATTTTTTAGATAGTTATTTTTTTTTGCTATCATAATACATCATACGGTAAATACAAAAAGTTGTGACATAATTAACTAACTCTGGTTGCCGACCTCTTAAATCCTTATTGCCTGCAGCATCACCATTAAATTTCTATATAAAACTTCTAATACTGAATTGGATAAATATTACACATACACACATCTCTCAATCAGAAAGGTTCTTTTCCCCTCTTATTCTAGAGGGTAAGAGTACAAGTTTTGGTTTATTGGCATATCCTTGTCTATATCACATCTTCATGTAGATGGGATTATACACTGCTGTAATCAACCACGATTCTCTTTTCCAAATTTTTCCTGTCCGAACTAAAGTGAAAATATGTCTCCACCATCCATAATACTGGCTTAAAGTTTTGTCTCCACCGGGGAAAAAAAAACCCCGACAGATTTTTAACGTTGCACAAGGTGTTGCGCGCATGTCAGCACATTTAATGTAAGATTTGTAATCAACCAAAAGCCTTACAAGGAATTTGAGTCAGGCGAACCAATGATAAATCCGAAAAAAAACCCCTCTTAACAAACAGTTCTTTTGTGATTGAAGCTTACACCTTCAGATTTTTAGACCCGAGTCTAAATCTTTAACCACGGGGGACTTTTTGGGGCCCCGCCCCCCCCCCCTTTTGCCCCCCCCACTCCCCCCTTCCACGCAATAGTCCACGACAGAAGAGGTGGCAACAGAACACTGATCTGTCTGCAGTGCAAAAGGGGGTTTGGCACTAGGCTTTACACTAATCCTGCTGCTTGACGGTTTGGGTTTTTAAAAAGGGATGGGAGATCGGGGGAAAGGGGGTTTTTTAAAAATTTTGGGGGAAAGGGGGGGGGAGGAGGGTAAGGGGGGGGGGAAAGGGGGTGTGGTTGTGGTGGTTGTGTTTTTTTTGGGTTTTGGCTGGGGGTGTTTAGGGGGGGGGGGGTGGGGGAATCGTTGTCTTGAAAAGGGGCAATTTTTTGTATAGTTAAATTTTTGGCCCCCTTAAAGGGGAAAAAAACCCCCCCCCAAAAATTAGATTAAACCCCCCGGGTTTTTAAAAATTATGCTGGTTATTTTTTAAATCTTTATGATTTTTTTGTGGGTTTGGGTTTTTTGTACGGTTTTTTGTAACTTTAAAGGGTTTTTTTAAAAACTTCGAAAAAGCTCATTTTTTTGTACTGGTTTTTTTTGGTAATGCCCGGGGGTTTCCGTTTACAGACAGAACGCTGAAATGAATTACGGGATCTTTACTATACGCTTTTTATCTTCTGCATGGATAAAAACCCCCAAAAAGGGGGAAAGGGGGCACCGGGGAGGCCCCGCTTTTTTAAAATTTGGGGCATGCGGGAGATTCAAAAATGAAGAATCTTTAATGTTTCAAATTGAGAAATTATGAGGGGGTTTTTAAAAATTTAAAAAAATTTCACTGCACATTTTTTTAAAAAAAACAGTTTTAAAAAAGCAACGAAAAAATTTTTTTAAAAACAGCAAAAAACCCCCGTCACATGCGGGGCACGTTGACGCGCCCAACGAAAAAAAAAAAAAAACCCCAAAGCCACACACACACATACTACCCCAAAGGGGAATTTTTGGGGGAAAAACCCCGCTTACACACACGAACACACACACACCCAAAACACACACAAAACATACCCCAACACACACACAAAACCCCCTACACCCCAAAACACCCCACACAACACAAAAACAAAACACAAAAAAACCCACAAAAACAAAAACACACCAACACCCACACCCCCCACACACACACACACACCCCACCAAAAAAAGATTAAAAAATAACAAAGCAAAATCAAAAAACATTGTTTTTTTTTAAACACTTTTTAATTTTAAATGGGTTTTTTTGGGGGGAGCCCCCCCCCCTTTTTTTTACAAAAAAGAAACCGAAAAGGGGGGTTTTTGATTTTTGCTTATGAGGGAAAAGGACTTTTAAAGGGGAAAAGGGGGCTTTTTAACCCCCTTAAGCTATGGCCCCCGGGGGGAAAAACTTATTTTAAAAAGAATATTAACAAAAAAAAAAGCCCAAAAAAATACCACCCAAAAACTGGGGTGGGAAACGATTCCCAAAACCTCCAGCTTCTCACCCCCCCACCCCCAAAAAATTTTTTTGAGCCCCCTTTAATGAATGCTCCCCCCCCTTTTTAACGGGGTTTATTAGCAATCCGGGGGGAAAATTTTCCCAAAATTCTAAAACCCAAATTTTTAACCCCCCCCCAAAAAAAAACAAAAAAACCCGGGCGGGGAAAAAAAAGGGAAAGAAAAAACAAGAAAATGATCGGGGGGTGTTGTATTTCCAACATCGTTAAATTGTGAGGGGCATAGTTTTTTAAAAATTAAAATTTTTGGGGGAAAAAAATTTTAATATCCATCAAAAGCTTATGGGTTTTTTTCTACTTTTTTAAAAAGTAATTTAATTTAAGTCGTGATTTTGGGGGCCTTAATGGTGGTGTGGGGGAGTGAATGTTTGCATTTTTTTCCCGGGGTTTTAAACATTGGTAACCCAGGGCTCTAGCGAGGAACACTCACCCCCCAAAAAGACCCCACACCCCCACCCCCCCCCACCCACACCCAACAAAATACCCCCCCACACCCCACCAAAAAACACACAAACACAAAAAACACACCAAAAAAAAAACCCCAAAAAAACCCCCCCAACACCAAAAAAAACACACACCCCCCACACAAACCCCACACACACACACCACACACCCCACCAAACCCCCCCACCCCAATTTACCACAAAAACACAAGAAAAGAAATACGGGGAAAACCAAAAAAAAAGGGGACACCCGGGGGAAAACGAAAAAAGGGGGACAGGGGTTTTTTTGAAAAACCCAAAAGGGGAAAAAATAAAAATAAATTGGGGGGGGCATTGACACCCCCCCCGGGGGTTTTATACCAAACTTTTTTTTTTGGGGGGGTAACAAACAAATAAGGGGGGTATTTTTTCGCTTTTGGGGAAAAGGGGGAAATTTTGAAAATATTTTTTGGGGTTTCAAAGTTTTAAGGGGGCCTTTTTTTTAAAAAAACCCCGGAAAATCACCAAAAAAAAAAAGTAAACGTAAAATAACGTCATTTCTAAGGGGCTTTATAACCAGGAGAGAGAGAGAGAGAGAGGGTTTTGAGAGGGGGGAAGGGGGGAGAGGGGAGAAAAGAGAGAGAGAAGAGGGAGAGAGAGAGGGAGGAGAGAGAGGGAGAGAGAGGAGTGAGGAGAGAGGGAGAGGGGGGATTTTTGGGGAAAAAAAAGAAGAAAAAGGGAAAAAAAATTTTTTTAAAAAAATTTTGGGAAGAAAAGGGAAAATTGGTTTTTGAAGGGGGAAAAAAAAAGAAGGGTTGGAAAGAAATTGCGGAAAATTCCAAAAATTGGGAAAAAAAGAAAAAAGGAAGAAGAAAAAAAAAATTTTTAAGGGGGAAAAAAAAAAGGAGAAAAGGAATTTTGGAAAGGGGAAAAAAAAAAAATTAAGAGAAAAAATTGGGGAAAAAAAAAGAAGAATTGCAAAAAGAAAAAGAAGGGGAAAAAAAAAAGTAAAGGGGGAAAAAAAAAAAAAGAAAAAAAAGGGGGAAAAAAGAAAAGAAAAAAAAAATAGAAGGGGGGAAAAAAGAAAAAGAAGGAAAAGGGAAAAGAAAAAAGAAAAGAAGAAGAAGAAAAAGAAAAGAAAAGAAAAAAAAGAAAAAGAAGAAAAAAGAAAAAGAAGGGGAAAACAAAAAACCCTAAAACAGCTACAACAACAAAAAACACCCCTTTCCCCCCCCTTTTTTCCTCAACAAAAACCCCAAAAACCCAAAAACCAAAAAAAACCCTAAAAAAAACTCCCCCAAACACGCCACCACTACGAATGAAACATTTTCAAGAATTTTAGAAAAGCCACCATTTTATTTTAAATTTCTTCTTTTTGTACTTTTTTCCCCCCTGTCCCCTCTCTTATCTGTCTGTCGTCTGTCGGGCTCTTCTCTCTCTCCTCTGTCTCGTTTTTCTCTCTCTTTCTCTCTTTTCTCTCTCTCTCTCTCCCTGTTCCGCCCTCTCTCTCTCTTGACTCTCACTTCTATCTGTCTATCTCGCTCTCTCTCTCTGTCCCCTCTGTCTCCCCTGTCTCTCTGTCTGTCTGTCTCTCTCTCTCCCCTTTTCTCTCTCTCTCTTTCTTTTCCCCTCCCCTTTCCCCCTCCCCTTCTCTCTCTGTCACCTTGGTCTTTTCTCTGTCTCTCTTGTCTCCCCTCTTTTTCTCTCCCTCTCTCTCTCTCTCGCCTTCCCCCCCCCCCCCTCTCTCTTTTCCCTTCCCTCCCTCTCCTCTCTCTGTCACTCTCTGTCTCTCTTCTTTCGGGTCCGGGTCTGTCCCCTCTCTGTCCCCTCCTCCTCGCTCTCTCTCTTCCCCCTCTTCTCCTTTTCCCCCCCTCTCTCCTTCCTCTCTCTCTCTCTCTCATCCCCTCTCCTCTCTCTCTCTCCCCTTTCCCTCCCTCTCTCCTCTTTTCCCCCCCTCTCCTCTCTCTTTCCTCTCTCCCCCCCCCTCTCTCCTCTCTCTCCCCCCTCTCTTCCCTCTCCTCTCTCTCTTTTTCTTCCTCTTCTCTCTCCCCTCTGTCTCTCTCTCTGTGTTCTTCTCTTTTCTCTCTCTTTTGTCTCTTTGTGTGTGTCTCTCCTATCCCTCTCTCTCTCCTTTCCCCCCTCTCCCCTCTCTGTTCACTCTTTTGTCTCGGGTCTCTGTCTCTTCTGTCCTGTCTCTCGGTCTCTCTCTCTTTTCTCCTTTTCCCCCCCCCCCTCTCTCTCTCCTCTTCTCTCCACCACAAAGCGGGGCTTTTTTTCCTCCGCGTTACCCAAAAACCAGTCAGAACACCTCCTGAAGGGGTTTTTTTTGGCACAAGATGAACCAAGTCACACCCTTTCTCTGACTGCTTTTTCCTTCCAGACCTCTGTCTGCCCTGTCTGCCCTTGTCTGTCCGGTTGTTTTCTTTCTGTGTGTATATTGTTTTTTTGGGGTCTGTCTGTTTGACGGTTGACTGTCTTATTCGTTGGGCCTGTAGTCTGCCCCTGAAGTCTTGTATTTTCTGTTTCTGTCTGTTGACTGTTTGTCGGCCTGTCTGTTGACGTCGGTCTGACTGCGGTTTCTGTCGGGACTGCTGTCGGACGGATGTCGGTCGGGCTGACTGTCGGGCGGTCTGGCGGGCCTTCGGGCTGACTGCCCCTGCCCTGTCTGACTGTCTGTCTCCTCTTTGTTGTCTGTCTCTCTCTTTTGCCTGCTTTTTTTTTTCCTGACTTTCCCTCTGCTGTTGTTTTTTCTCTCAGTGGTTCGTCATGGTGATGTTTTAAAGCATTAGGTCACCTGAAAGTCAATCTTTTTACAGCACCCACAAATTGTGATGAAAACCTTAAGAGACACGAGGGCCTGGTTATAACATTCTAAGGTTTCATTCCATGTTCTGCAAAAATGAGCTTTTTGTGTGTGTGTTTTTTTTTTACTGCCGAACTTTGCTGGCTCATACAAAAGAAATAGAAAGAAATAAAGGGCCACCCCGCCACAAAACCCCAACGCACTGCAGCACGCACACACGCACACACCACACACCAAACTTTCAACCTGGGAAAAATAAATCCATATTTAAAGTGAGCTAACGGCTATAATATTTGCGCGTTACTATGTACTTGACTTGTCCTAAAGTATTTTCAACATACTTGTGTGTGTTGATTCTAAATCGGTTTTTACTGCTTTAAAAAATTTCTAATCTTAAAGTGAAAAAGACCTTCTCATTGAAATCAAGCATTGGTGCATCTTGTTATTTTAAGAGGTAGTATTGTTACTTTTTGTTGGGTTCCCTCACACAGTGGAATCTTTTTAATGAAAAAAGTAGACACCCTTGCAAAATTTGGGCGGTATAGAGAATCTTGTTTTAAATAGATGTTGCTTTATCTTTGCATGAGGGATACAGCTTGCTGCAAAGTATTGTTGAAGCATTTCAGAAAGAAGATCAGCGATTCTGGTACCGGCTTAATGATAGCATTTCAAAAAATGTGATAAATTTTCAAAATTTTTAACTTTGACAAAGTCTGTGGTTGGTACAATCGCGAATGTGTTTCCCTCATGATAGATTTAAACTAACTAAATATCAAAAGGAGGTAAACGGTATTTGGGAGATAAGATAACGAAAGTCTTTTTATTCTTCTTTTTGGATATCTAAAACCAACTTTTACCTGTTGTGCCTAATCTTTCACGACCATTGTTGTCTGAACCTCGCGATTGTTGACATTGTGTTAGCGCTAATAAGAAGTCCGGTAATTCAATATTTATGTTTGTTAAAGTTAGTAATTATTTTAACTTTGTTTCTGGCATTGGTTTAGCTATTGTTCAATTTTTCTTGTTCACGGTTGTTGTCTTTTTGTTTTTTTTTTTTTTTTTTTTTGGGTCTAAAATCACTTAATGTGAATAGACGTTAAATTTAAGAACACACACACTCACAGCAGCACTGAAGTACGCACCAGCACGACACACACACGGGCGTGCGCATGCACAAAACACAAAAACAGCAAAACTCACACAACAAACTAACACAAACACACACACTCACCACGCACGCGAGATGCAAAATACGTACGCAGAGGGAAGAGAGAGAGAAGAGAGAGAGAGAGAGAGAAGAGGGAAAAGAGAGGAGAGAAGAGAGAGAGAAGAGGGGAGAGAGAAGGGGAGGGGAGGAGAGAGAAAATAGAGAAGAGAGAGGGGGGAGAGAGGAGAGAAAAGAGAGGAGGGGAGAGGGGAGAGAGGGGAGAGAGGGGATCTTTTAGCAAATTGGTCTGTGTCCTTTGTGAAATTTGCCATTGAAATCAAAATATGTATTATGTGAAGTGGCCCCCCGATGTTTAAAAAATCCCTTTACTTTGAAATTTGGATCTGTTTAGCTTTGAGTTTGGAACTTTTAGAAAGGAGAAAAATTGCTCTCAAAAATTTGATGTGTGGGAACTTTTATAAAATAGCGGATGGGGTAAAAAGAACTCCGTGAAATAAAAAAAACATTCAAAGAAGACAGAAATCTAACTTTGCAAAGGCAATGGGCAGCATGCTTAAGGAACATTAACCCCCAAACGGGAAAAGGTGGCTACTTCAAATTGGCCCAAACCGGTACATTCTCAAAATCCCCCCATTGGGAACCTCAAACTCTAGCTGGGGAAAATACCCCACCACCCTTCAAAAAAAGCATAAATCTTTGTTTTGAAAAAAAAAAGAGATTGGAAAAAACGGGTTTGAAAACCCACTGTACTTAATAAGATTCATCAGTCAATCCCCACCCTCATTCCCCCCCCCCCTCCTCCCCGGCTATCCTGCCCCCCCCCCCCCCCCCTTGGCCAAAAAACCCCCAACAACCCCCCCAGAAACCGCCCACAAACACGAACACCCCCAATAGTGTCCTGCGTGCAACAATGCCACATTTCCAAACCCAGACATTGTATCACCAGGCTAACATTACGGGCTTTTACTGTGGTGAGTTCAAAGAGAAAAAGGGTTTTTTGCTTTGGTCAGAATTCCTCAATCTCTGCGGCCTCCATTACCAGATGGGGTCATGCCTCTGATTTTCTGGCTGCAGAGGTCAATGATCAGCCTTTAAAAACACTGGAAATTTGTCAACCTACGTCCTTCCCCTCTGTTAGAATATCACCTTTTTTTTTTTCCAAGAAAGGGGATTGATAGTAAAAATACGCGAACTAATTTTTCGATCTTTGGGGTTAAGCCTGAGGGTTCACCAACGTGAGATGTTTGTGTATCGACTAATTTCTACCCACCATTTGGGTAGATGCTTCCGAATTCAGAAATAAAAATTCTGTAAAATAAAATAATAAAATTTAAGATAGGTGCCTTGCCTATGTGGGATTTTATCTTGAAAAATTCCCAACCAGCCAAAGTAAAGAAAGAATTTTAAAACAGGTTACAGCTAAACCTGAATCCGAATGCAGCTACCAAAGGGGGGCAGGGAAAAAAAAGATTTTCCTACGCAAAATCTTCCATTGGTGAACCCTTGGAGCCTAAACCAAAGGAATTAAAAAACAAACCCAACAAAAAAAATTTATATTTTTGGGGGACAAATAATGAATTTAGTAAAACTGTTTGCACCCCCTGACTTAATACAAATTATTCCCTTCTCTCTGCCACCCCCTCAAGAAAAAGCCTCCCCCACCCAACAACCTCCCACAAACAAGAAAAAACTATTCTGTCTTTCTGAACCCGCAACGCCCGTCTCAGAATTTAGACATTGTGTCATACAAGGGGTTGGTTTTTGCCCGTCGGGACTGGGGTGAGATCAAAGACGAAAGGTTTTTTTTCTTGGTCAGAATTACTAAAATTCTGCAGCCTCCCCTTACCTGATGGGTCATGCCCTTGATGTCGGGGGGTCAGGGGTCAATGGTTCAACCACCCAACATCGGGCAGTTTGCCACCTATCCAAACCCCCTAGCTACCTAGGGTACCTAGCTACCTAGCTACCTACCTACCCCCCCTTTATATGTGTCAGCAAAAACCCTGTTTGTTTTTTAAAAAAAAAGAAGGGAAATTGATAGTAGAAAAAACAAACAACCCTGGGCTAATTTCCTTCCTTTCAGTCCATACCAGAGGAAAGAGGACGAAGGGGCAGAGATTATTTTATGAACAAAACTTGGAAAAGCCTGGAAAAATGTTTGCAACCATCTGGTTTTTGGGGTTGGGTTATTTGAGGGAAAAAGTTTGGAGGGATGGACTAGCGAATAAATTTGAAATGTGAGGGAATTGTTTGAGGGATTGTTTTTTTTCCTTCGTCGACTAGAAATCCAAGGCTCACCAAATTATTTTTTTTTTTGTCTATGCAACCGTTTTGCCCCTAATACCGTTTGCCGCATTCCGACTTCGGGAAGGGGGGTTTGGTTAAAGTTTGGAAGTCCCGAAGTTCGGTTTGGGGGGTGGGAGTCTTTAGGGAAAAGGTTTTGAGGGTGGAGGTTTTGAATGGGAGGGGTTTTGGGGGGTGGAGTGTGAATGAGGAGGGTGTTTTGGAAGGGTGGGGTGTGAATGGGGGGGTTTTTTTTGAGGGTGGAGGTGTAATGAGGAGGGGTTTTTGAGGGTGAGGGGTGAAAAGGGGGGGTGTGTTGCCGGGCAGGCAGGCAACGTTGATCAGGTGTCTGCCTTCACCCTACAACCTGGGAACCCGGGGGAGAACATTGAGCATCCAGAGTAATGAAGGGGAGAGAGACAGAGGAAGAGAGAGAGAGAGAGACAGACGAGAAAAGAGAGAAAACAAGACAGAGACAGGAGACAGAGAGACAGACGAGACAGAGGAGAGCAGAAGACAGAGAGAGGAAATAGTTTCAGTACTGACAGATAAAATTTATACTGTCAAGATAAAGAACAAACAACACACAACAGACTAAAAGACATCCATCCATCCATCCATCCATCCATCCATCCATCCATCCATCCATCCATCCTTCCATCCATCCATCCATCCTTTCCATCCATCCATCCAAACCATACATACATACATACAGAAAACAGATTTTTTAAAAAAAAGAGACAGCCCTTTTTAAAACATGTTTTCGCACCAGCAAAGATGTGTAAACGATAACGTTATATTTTTAAATTGTAGGAAAACTTGGACAACACTAATCCTCGTCATGGTATAAAATTACAATTTCAACACCTTACAACATAAAAAAAAACAACCCCCCCCCGGTTCTTAGAAACGATTTACATGTTCAGATTAAGTTCGTCAGAATATTACAACCAGCAAGAAATTTTGCTGTTACTCATTTTAACACCAACACATTTTTTCTTTACGTTATAAAAAAGAAACATCGGGGACAAGGGGCCCAAAACAAGAACAAGAAAAACAAAAAAACAAACAAAAACCCCAAATAACTTTTTAAATTTTTGACACCGTTTTGACAGAAGTCATTGAAGCACTGCAAGTTGCGGGTTAAAAAAGAAAGAGGTGTAGGGGCTGTCTATTCGTGTTTCTGCGACCAAGCTGAGGGAATGCAGTGTGAAGAGAGGAGAGAAAGAGAGAGGGGGAGAGAGAGAGAGAGAGAGAGAAGAGGGGGGGAGAGAGAGGAGAAGAGAAAAGGAGAGAGAGAGAGAAGAGGGGAGAGAGAGAGAGAGAGGAGGGGAGAGAGAGAGAGACAGACAGAAGACGAAAAGACAGACAGACAGACAGACAGACAGAAAACGGGCAGACAGACAGGAGGCAGGCAGGCGGGCCCAAACAACAGCAAACAGACAGACAGGGGACAGAGACGACAGACAGACAACAGACAGAGCAGGACAGACAGACAGACAGACAGACAGCAGACGGACAGACAAGCGGTGAGAGACAGAGCCCGAGAGAAAGACAGTGACAGAGAGATAGATGATTTTCAGGAAAATGGTTTTGTATTGACATTTTAAAATATTATTTCTAAGGTAAAGAGAAGCAGACCTTAAGACACAGACAGACTTAAACAGACAGACAGACCTTAAGACAACCGACCTTTAAGACAGACAGACGGGACCGAAAGAAGATACACAGAAAAAGGGGCAGACCGTAAATATTATTTCCCCCACCAGTTTTGCATTGTAATTTGTAAACGACAACCTTAAATTTCAAATTGTAGGAAAACTTCCACGAACACTTTATCTTCCTCATGGAAATAAGGTTTACACCATCAACACCGTAAAAACAAGAATAAAACAAAAGCAAAAACGCAAAAAGTCTTAGAAACAATACACATTGAATACTTTTAGATACGTTTCCCGCCGAAAATTACAACCAAAAACAAAATGTCCCCCTGCCACAAAAATTTTGACACCAACGTATTTTTCTTGACGTTGTAAGCGAAAAAAATTTCGAACCCAAACCACAAAAAGAAGAAAATACAAAAAGAATGGGAAAGAAGAAGAATGCAAGAAAAGAATGCAAAGAAAATTCGAAGAGGAAAATTTTCACAAGAAGAAAAAAGAAGAATTTGAAAGAAGGGGAAAAATTTAGGGAAAACAAGAAAAATTGCGAATAAGAAAAAAAGTATGCAAAAAAACTAAATTGCGGGATTAAGAATTTTTAAGAAAAAAAGAAGAAAACCGAACAGAAAAAATTGAAGAAGACAAGAATGTAAAATGCCAAAAAGCCCAAGAAGAAAAGGAAGAATTGGAAAAAAAATGGCGAAGAAATAGAATTCCAAAGAAGAAATGGGAAATTTGCGTTTTTGCAAAAGAAGAAAAGGAAGAAGAAGAAGAAAAGAAGAAGAAGAAAAAGAAGAAGAAAAGAAAAGAAGAAGAAGAGAGAAGAAGAAGAAGAAAAAAGACAACAACAGCAAAAAAAACAACAACTACAACACAATAGAAAAAGATTTAACTTTTCAAAACCTTTTTTACACAAATCTTTGAGGACCAGGAAGTTATCGTCGGTGCAGACCAAAATTGTTTAGACCTTGTCCTTTCATGTATAGTTTCTGTGATAAGATACGCTTTGAAAGTGTCGTTTTAATCAGAATTGAATGGTAAAATATATATAATTATATATATTTTATATATATATATATATATCACATACATCATACTTTCATACATACTTTCATACAACATACATACATACATACATACATCATCTACATACATGCATACACCATACATTATACAACATACAGCATACATGCATACATACATACATACATATACATCAAACATACATACATACATACATACATACATAATCATAAACATACATACAAAACATAAATACATATGCATACATATGCATACATATGCTTACATTTATTGGGGAAAAAGAAGGAAAGAAAGAAAGAAGGAAAGAAAGAAAAGGAGAGAGAGAGGGGAAAGTGAGAGAGAGAGAGGAGAAAAGAGAGGAGGGGGGAGATTGAGAGAGGAGAGAGAAGGAGAGAGAGAGAGACAGAGCAGAGACAGAGACAGACAGACAGGGGGCAGACGACAGACAGACAACTAAATGATTTTAGCGAATCTTTCTTTTTTTGCCAAGATTAATTCCATTTGATGAGTAAACATGTTTCTTTTCCTTTTCATTTGCTAGTTCTGTGTTTCTCACTCTCTTTTTCTCTATCTCTGTCTATCTCACACTCCTTTTCCTCTGTCTCTCTCTGTCTCTCTCTGTCTCTGTCTTTATCTCTGTCTCTGTCTCTGTCTGTCTGTCTGTCTGTCTCTCTTTCTCTCTCCCTCTCTCTTCCTGTTACACAGACCTTCAGACACAACAGACACACACATAGACACATACAGATACACACAGACACACACACAAACACACACACAAACACACACACAAAAGCAAACACAACCCCCCCCCCCACACACCCCCCCCTCCCCCCCTCCACACACACATACACTGTGTACTATTTGTCTTCATTTGTGGCCCCGAGAAGAACAATGGTATTGCAACTAGGTTAGCACAGCTGCAATACATCACACAAACATACTGCTACACTGACCATAATATGACCGAAATGGGAGTTATATTTCATGTTTCCATAGCAACGCGTATAACGATGAGTTGTGGGCCCTGTGTATACATTGCTTATGGATTATGATCATGATTTCATACTGCTGCTGTGGAAGGGATAGCCTAGTGGTCAAACGTTGTGCTGGCAATTTGACGATCCGGGTTCGATTCCCGGTCGAGGGCATTTTTTTTCCTGGAGTTAACATCAGTGCTGACTCCGCTTTCCCCAAAAGTCATTTTGATGAGACTATAAACTGAGGCTCTGATGCGAACGCACGCAGAACATCTTGCGCACACGTTAAATCCTGTTCCGCTTTTCGTAAGGGTAGGCCATTGTGTGCCAGAGGAAACAGATGATAAGATTTAAAAAACTGCGCACACACAGGGACTGGATGTAAAAAAGCACATGAGTGCTTATTCCATTATCCTCGATATAAAAGATTAAATAGATAAATGAATAGATAAATAAATAAATAGATAAATAGATAAGTGAATGAAGAAATAATAAACAAATAAATAAAAGACTAAAATACTACTTCTGTTGGTACTGCAGCTATACTGCAGCTGGTCATCCTCTTCATCCTCTTTTTCTTCGTCGTCGTCCTCCTATATCTTTTCCTCTATCCAAAATCCCCCTCACCTCACCCCTAGCCCATCTCTCCTCTCCCCCTTTTATATAAATTCCTCCACCTTAATAACACACATATAAAATAAATAAAACTAGGGGATAGACTTTAGCGTAGCATAGGAAAATAGATTGTAGCGTAGCATAGCAGAATAGGTTGTAGTGTGGCATTGGTGAATAGGATGTGGCATAGTAAGGGGAATAGGGCGTGACATAGTGCGGGGGATAAGATATGGCATAGTACTGGGGATAGGGTGTGGCATAGTACTGGAGATAGGG
>CM060319.1:75623677-75626177 GCA_030674155.1 Stramonita haemastoma
ATACAAGGAACAACTACCTCTGCCTTCTTTCCCAGTCTACCCCCACCCACCCATACACACATACATACACACATACATACACACACACACACACACACACACACACACACACACACACGCATACACACACACAAACACCCCCCCACACAAACACCCCCCACACACTTACACACACACATACACACATACACATACACACACTCACATACACACACATACACACACACATACACACACATACACACATACACGCACGCACACGCACACACACACACACACACATACAACACACACACACACACACACACACACACACACACACACACACACACACACACGCACACACACACACACACACACAACACACACACACACACACACACACATTTGTCTTTTTTCCGCAAGCGATCCATCCCTGTCATGTACAGCACGGCCCGCTGTAGCAACGGTCAGTCCTCCGTTTGTCATCATCACACAGCGGAACACCATCCCTCACATGGCTAGAATGGGTCAGGAGGGACAGGAGGGACAGGGAGGGACAGAGAGGGACAGGACAAAGAGGGACAGCGAGGGCACGGGATAGCCTGGTGGTCAGAACATTGCGCTGGCAATTTGACGACCCGAGTTCGATTCCCGTTGGAGGGGATTTTCCCCCTGGAGTTAACATCAGTGCTGACTCCACTCTCTCCAAAAGTCATTCGGATGAGACTATAAACCGAGGCCCGTGTGCGAACGCACGCAGAACATCTTGCGCACACGTTAAATCCTGTTCCGCTTTTCGTAAGGGTAGGCCATTGTGTGCCGGTGGGAACAGATGACAATATTTACACAACTGCATACATACGGGGACTGGATGAAAAAAGCATGTGAGTGCTTATCCCATTATCCTCGATATAAAAGAAGAAATGAATAAAAAATAAATTGGACTTTTTGAGACGTAAGACACAAAACATGTATCTACTCTGCTTTCGTAGTAGTTAATATAGAATGACAAATCGTGTTCCATTTTTCTATTTATTTATTTATTTATTTATTTATTTATTTATTTATTTATTTATTTATTTGTGACGCTCCACCACATAATAAGTCGGAGTGGACCAGAGGTAAATTTTTAGTTATTGACATGTTATTAATGTACAATAAAGTGGCTATAAAATACAAAAACAGATAGAAAATCGGACAATTATGTGCAAAGTTATTACAAATTGAAATGATAGACTGCAAGACGTGACAAAATGATAAACGGGCAAGTTTGTTTTCGTAACAGGTTGTCAGAATGAGGCCTTGGGTATTTTCAAAACACATTTAAAAGCAAAAGGAATAAAAATTATGCCTTGATTATTTTATTATAAGATAGAAAAACGGATATTGTTTAATAATCAATCAAAATCTCAAAATTGACAACTTGACCCCCACCTGCCTTTAATGGCTCCTAGCCCAAAATTGGGTAATGTGCTAAGAGACTCATTTCGTGGTGGAGCGCCACATTTATTTATTTATTTATTTATTCATTTATTTATTTATTTATTTAAAGTCTTTTCTGTTGCTTTAGTTGCACTTCGGTAAGACTGACCAATGTTGATGTTATGTGTATGCGTCCGTTTTGTCTGCCCTCCATTGAGGTAGCCACAGTCCGAGTTCTGGAATGATGTCTGAACACATCATCAGTGCGCACGCATTTTTTTTTTATAAAACTATAATTTTGTCATCCATTCTTACCTGCATGCAATGGCCTACTCTTCCGAAAGTCGGAATGGGTTTTAGCGTGTGCGCAAGGTGCTGATTTAAATTACACAACTTTCTCGTCCTTTTGAGATATCAATGTGTTTGCATGCGTTATGTACTGTGTTTGTTCTCGGTTTTATAGTCTCATCCGAAGGACTTTCAGGGTTGTGGAGTCGGCACTGACGTTAACCTCAGGGGGAAAATCCCTAGAAACAGTTGTGTCAGTGGTAGCTGAAACCTGGGATTGGACCCGGGTCGTCAGATTGCCAGGGCAAGGCTCTAACCACCCGGCTACCCTGTCCCCTGCTTATGTTATATCATCTGTTTGAATGAATGGAACTTTTATTAAGAAAACCAACTGATGTAATGATGAATAACTTTTGTTTACGCCCTGATTGGTTTGTATTTGTATTTTGTACCACTTTATGTCACAGCAGATATTTCTCAGCGTGAAATTCGGGCTGCTCTCCTCGGGGAGAGCGCGTCGCTACAAGTGCAGCGCCTACCCATTTTTTTCCCCTTTTTCCTGCATGCAAATGTATTTGTTGACTTTATACATCTTGTTCAATAGAGTAAAGAAGGGTATGGCCATCTCATGATGCTATTACCATCACTAATAACTAACACTTTGATGTTTCAAGCTACCATCCTAGGAGTTAACATCCGTGACAAATCCACTCTGCCAAAAGTCTTTCAAATGAGACTATCAACTGAGGCTCCTTGCGCGAACACACAGAGAACAATCATCTTGTACACATGGTTAAAACCTGCACTG
>CM060319.1:75631177-75635645 GCA_030674155.1 Stramonita haemastoma
TTAAACCGAGGCCTCGTGTGCAAACGCACGCAGAACATCTTGCGCACACGTTAAATCCTGTTCCGTTTTTCGTAAGAGTAGGGCATTGAGTGCCGGTGGGAACAGATGACAAGATTGACAAAAACTGCATACACACGGGGACTAGATGTAAAAAAAAAGGCACATGAGTGCTTATTCCATTATCCTCGATATAAAAGAAAAAAACAACCCACCCACCCCCGTTTTGGGATGCCAGGGGCCTGTCAGTATAAACAACATCCCCACCTTCTAGGAATTCTGTGCTTAAAAGTCCTTTTTTTTCTATCCCTCTCTTTGTTTCCGCCTCGTCCTTTTTCTTCCATGTTACCTCCTTCCTATCTGTTTTCTGCTTTTGTGGTCCCATCTCTTGCCTTTTTTGTCCTAGCAGACATACGAGATAACATTCCTCTCACGCTAAAGTTGAATGCGCTGGGCCTGACTTGTCAGGTGATCTAACGGCAGTGAAACGCATTTTTGATTCTATGACAGTCAACAGTAGTCGCTGTCTGAGCGTTCGACTATGAGGAAACAGGTATGTTATGCTGATGTACTGTCTGTCTACTGGTGCAGTTCTAGTACACAGGTGATGCATAGACTTGTCATCATTAGAAATGAAAATGTGACAGTATACTGGGAAAAATAATATGTCATACAGCACAATGCAGAGCTACTGTGAAAAATTCTCGGTAATCTTTAAAAAAGGAAATTTATGTTTAAACCATTTTTAGCTTTTATAAGGATTTTTCTTATATGCACACAGAGTATCAGTGTAGAATCAATCACTTTCAGTGTCCATTTAGACATTTTTGAGACTCACTTGATCGAAAACCTTAAAAAATTGAAAACTTTAATTTGAATTTTCACAAAATGGCCACCACGGAATATCAACGCTCAAATGACGATATAAGCAAAACTAAGAAAGCTATCAAAATTCTTCTTTTGCTGCATCTTTTTCCAAGTGTTTTTGCTAGCATAATATAATAAAATTAGCATAATATAATTACCAGTCCCAAAATGTGTTTTATTATACTTTATTTTTTATTCATTATGTTATCTTTTGCGCGTTTTGTAGACAGACCCCCGACGGGACAGCTCAGTGGTCACAGCACTTACTTTCCCAGGCCAGTTGAGCGTGGCTACCATAACAGCATTGAGTGTACTAAGTGAATGAGTGACCATTTGTACGCCTTGGCTTTAGTACAATCCTCCCGATTCACCCAGCTGTAAATGGGTACCTGCCCTCTTTAGGGTTGGGGAAGGTAAACATTTTGGGAGAGGAGATGGACGCCGCCCTCAACATGCTGGCTCCTGGAGAAGCTGAGGTCTCTGATGTCTCGCTCCCCTACGACCACATAGGCTATGGTAGCACCTTTACCTTTTACAGTTATGATGCCTGTCACACTTACACGTAGGTCAGCAGCCCATTTCCTCAGCCATGTGCGTTCTTTACTTGTCCAGATTGTGAACAAACCGGCCTATGCTGTTCACAGAAGCAGGAGTGCTTGACAGTGGTCAGCTGGAAAAGGAATACTGAGCAGCTTTGTTCTTCAGACTGTTCACTGTCTGCTGCTACATCTGACTGCAGCAAGAAAGTTGGAGTGAAGAAACTTTTGTGTCCTATTTTGGAGCTAAATGAATAAGAACACACACATGCACGGGCGTGTGCGCACGCGCGCGCGCACGCTCACACACAGACACACTTACACACACCTACCCTCCCTCCTTCCCCCCACACAGAGTATCTGATATTTCTTGTGGCAAAATCTCATTAAATTACAATTCTCTCTCTAGGTCTGTCTGTCTGTCTGTCTGTCTCACACACACACACCCTGCACACAACTAGCAACAATAACACCACCACCACAAACCCCCCTCCCTCCAAATACAAGCAAAAGCAAACACTACATAGAACATCCCACACACAAACTTACAACATCTAACCTCAAACCCTCTCTTCTCGTTTTTGCAATCGATCTATCCACGCCTAACACACACACACACACACACACACACACACACACACACACACACACACACCACACACACACAACACACACACACACACACACACACACACAACACACACACACACACACACACACACACACACACACACACACACACACACACACAGACACAGAGAGCAAATCCCGTTTCCAGCCATCCATCATAATTAGTCCGCTGGAGTTGGCTGGCCATGCATCTTGGTAAACAACACAGCTGGGTTGGGCTTTGGGACAACATGAAAATATATCGCTTCGCCTTTCTCTACCCTAACGCTCTCCATCCTCTGGTTTGTAGCTCCACGATGAAGATATATGGTATGGCTGGTTCGGCCTTCAGGGGAGGAGGAATGGGATCAGGATTAGACCACAGAACTCATCATTTGAAGGTAGCGGAGTGTGGATGTTAGAAACTTTTCCTGAAGTGCTCGATTTTCGTTTGGTGGTGGTGGTGGTGGTGGTGGTGGTGGTGTGTGTGTGTGTGTGTGTGTGTGGGTGTGGGTGTGGTAGGGGGGAGGGTTCAGGGACGGGGGTATCTAGCCCTGGAGGGGTCAGGGTAGTTCAGTGGTCAGGGCACTCACTCTGTACCCCAAACTAAGGTTCATTAGGCAGTGTGGAGCGTGGTTACACTCTTGGATGGGGGGGATGACCGTTCATGCGCCTTGGCTTCGATACAGTTCCTCTCAGTTCATCCAGCTGTAAATGAGTACCCGCCCTCTCTAGGGTCAGGGCAAGTAAAGCAGCGAGGGAGAGGAGATGGGTGCTTTCATCAATATGCTGATCCTAGAGAAGCTGAGGTCTCTGACACCTCGATCAGCATAAGTTATGGGGAGACCTTTACTTCTGGAGTTAGAATTTGTTTTGACTCTGCTCCCCTATGTTCGTTGGATGAGACTCTAAGCCATGACCCTGCATGCTAACACACACTGGACGTCTTGCTTACAGCCATCAACACATCAAACTTTCATAAAAAAAAACTCAAGCAGGCTATAGCAAACACTATGTCTTCACTCCCAAAAAGTCCTTCAGATAAGACCATACACCAAATCTTCATGGGCAAACGCATGCAAAACATGTTGTGCACTCATTGAAACCCCTTCTGGCTTTTGATAAGTAGGACCTTCATGCTAATAAGAACAGATGACAACTTTCAAAAAATCGCATGCACACTGGTGTGGTGTTTAGACATCGTCCTCGAAGTAAAATACAAACACACGGCTAAGTTGGTGGCATATGCAAACCATCTCACCACTGGTGAGCCTCAGACCTCCAGCTGAGGAAGAAAAAGTACCCCCCCCCCTTCACCGATAAAAATCCAACGAAAAACAATCCCCCCCCCCCCACACACACAACCTGGCTTTATAGTCTTACTACTAGGACCACGCAGACGAATTGACTATAAACCAATGCTAATTAGAAAGACAACCCACCCCCCTACTTCTCCCTACCTCCCCTTCCTTCCTCCCTTCCCTCCTCATCCCCACCCAGCTCCCTTTCCTCAAACAGCCACCACTCAAACCCGCAACAGTCAGATTATTTATGATAAATCCGGAGTCTGACTGCACGTCACTTAGGGTAGAGCAGCATCAGCAAGATTCTGTCAGGCCTGAGTAGAGTGGATGGAAAGAGACAGCAGCGCTTTGGTCGGAGACTCTTTGCATGACAGTCACTGTAGAGCATTGCAGACACTCTCACAGGCTGCTTAATGGGGTCTGGCACCTGGGTAAGATGGATGGATGGATGGAAGGAAAAAGAAAGGAAGGAAGGAAAGAATCATCAGTCTGTGAGCAGTTGGAAGGAATGAAGAAATTATCATAGATGTCTCTTTGACATGCGTTGGTCCAGTCTTTGACATCAAAGTGAGAATGTATTGATTGATTGATTGATTGATTGGTTGATCTATCTATCTATCTATCTATCTATCTATCTATCTATCTATCTATCTATCTATCTATCTATCTATCTATCTATCTATCTATCTATCTATCTATCTATCTATCTATCTATCTATCTATCTATCTGTCTATCTGTCTATCTGTCTCTTTGTCTGTCTGTCTGTCTGTCTGTCTGTCTGTTTGTCTATCTATCTATTGCTTTTTTATATCGAGGTTAAAGGAATAAGCGTTAATCTTTCTTTTTACATCATGTCCCCGAGTGTGAATGCAGTTTTGTCAATTTTGTCACCGGTTCCCACCGGCACACAATAGCCTACAGTTTCGACAAGCGTATCAGGTTTGAACATGAGTCTAAAGGTATTCTGCTTGCATTCGCTCACGGGACCTCGGTTTACAGTCTCATTTTGGGGGGAGTTGAGTCGGCACTGATGCTAACTACAGAGGAAAAATAATCCCTTGAACGGGGTTCAAACATGGGTCAGCAGTTTGCAAGCGCAATGCATGCGAGATGCTCTAACCACCAGGCCATCCCGTTCTGTTCAGTGTTTGACC
>CM060319.1:75648245-75650745 GCA_030674155.1 Stramonita haemastoma
AGGTGTCGTGTTTAGACACCATCCCTGAGGGGGGAAAAATGGGTAGGTGCTGCGCTTGTGGCGACGCGCTCTCCCCGGGGAGAGTAGCCCGAATTTCATGCAGAGAAATCTGCTGTGACATAAAGTGGTATGAAATTAAAATAAAAAATCAATTAAAAATATTGTGTAAAGCTTCTGATCAAGATATTCTCTTACCTTACTATGTTAGCAAAATTACCACTAAACTTCCATTAAAAAAAAATTTGAATGAAAAGCTAGGTAAAGTCATCCCTGTCTATTAACCAGAAACGATTTCATTTTCGGCAGTGACGATCACCGCCATGACAGGTCACGTGATGCGAGGCATACAACTGAGAGCGCATCGAGCAGACGTGAATTTTGAAGAGACTGTAGGCAGGTTCGTGGATTGGCCAGACGACAAGATTCAGCCAATCAGCTGCTTTGGTGAGCCACACGTGAGTTTTGTTTTTTTGAATGAGTCCAGTTACTCTGTTTTTTAGTCTTTGGGAATCCATCATAAACTCAGCCAAGGGTCCAGGCCCGGTGCAAAAGTTAGCCGTGCATTCCTTTTACTGAGTCCCAGTGTGGTCAGTTCCTGCTGTAATCAGCACCAACCTGGCAGGGGTGGGGAACAGCAGAGAGCAGCTGAAAGTGGGGGAAACTGACAGCTGTGCTGGATGATCTGCTAATTACGAAATCAGTATTACTTTGCACTCTTCTTCTGCGTGTGTGTGTGTCAATGATTTCGTGAAGAAAAGTGAATAAAAATTGCGTGTGCTGAGCTGGCAATATCTTTTTTAAGTCTTTTTCAGAACAGAGGAAAGCAATAGCCCCTGACACACACTGTTTTACACTGACAAGAACAGATCAGATGACAAGAATTACAAAACCGCATACACACAGGGACTGGATGTAAAAAAAAAAGACATATGAGTGCGTATTCCATTATCCTTGAAATAAAAGAATTAGTAAATAAATAAATAGACACTCATAGAACAAAAAGAAACGAAAGAGCAAATGATGAACTAACATATATCACAACAAGACACCACAAATAACGCAAATAAATTGATTTCATCTGTTTTTTGACTGACACGCAGGATCTGACTTTCTAGTTTTACAAATGTGTTGATAAGTTTTGGTGACAAACTGATTACAAGAAGGGGGGGGGGTCTATAAATGAAAGAGGATATGTGAGAGTGATTTATCTTGCAGAAAACCCTTACTTAGATGTTGATTATGAAGTTGTGTAGACCAAGTGGTTTTCTTTTGGTAGAATAGGAAAAAACATTCAGTGCAAACAGAAAAAAAAGAAAAAAAAAACACAAAAAGGCAGCAACAAGATAGTAGTCCCTGGCAAAATTCGGCAAAAAAAAAGACACTCTGTTAGGGAAACATACATTCAGACAGGAAAATAAATTTTGATAATTGGGTGGCATTGCTCTTGTGGCGAAATGCTCTCCTCGGGGAGAGCAGCCCGAATTTCATCGAGAGAAATCTTCCATGACATAACTGACATGCAAATGCAAATACAAATACGTTGGTATTTTGTCAATGTTTGTTTCAGAATCTTTATAGATGTACTTTTCCCATCTTATATGAGTAAAGATGTTATGATCAGCCACTAGGGACAATCTTGTTTTAAGAACTTTGGTTTTGGTGTAATATCAGTTTATGTTTGGTTAATGTGGTTTCTCCCACAATTTGGTGACCGATGTGAGTTGACTCTTGTGGTTGGCCAGGGTGTTGATACAAGAAAGGACATGAGAGCTGATTTTAAACCCTGTTTATTTATATATATATATATTTATTTATATTTTTTATATATATATATATATATATATATATATATATATATATATATATATATATATATATATATATATATATATATATATATATATATATAGTTAAACAGTTTTAATCAGAGACTTTTTTTTAATGACATGGTGACAGCCCAAATATGGCCTCTGTGGTCAGCGGGGCTTTGGATAACAAGATTGGATTGCATTGTCTTGTTTTGTATTGTATACAACTTTAAAGTCTCAGCAGATTTCTCTGCATAAAATTTGGGTTGCTCTCCGCGAGGAGAACGCGTCGCCACAACACCAGCACCACCTCTTTTTCCTTTTCCTGTCTGCATAATATGTATTTCATTTCCAAAGTTTTGTAAGGGACAATTCTCTTGTTGCTGTGGGTTCTCTTACGTGCAATTGAATAGAATTGAATTGGATTTCAGAATATGGTCACCCACAGAAACAATGACCCCTCCACGAACATCACTCTCCTGTGGACTGCACCGGGGGTGAACATGGGAGACCTCGTTTTCACGTAAGATGTGTATGATAATTGTGTTTCATTGAAGGATTCTAGTTTAGGGTTAGCTAAACTAGCTACTATACTTTTCTTCAGATCGTAAACACAAAAACAATAATTTGGGGTAGGGCGGACAGAGGTGTGTGTGTGTGTGTGTGTGTGGTGTGTGTGTGTGTATGTGTGT
>CM060319.1:75658245-75660745 GCA_030674155.1 Stramonita haemastoma
CTGTCTGTCTCTGTCTCTGTCTCTGTCTCTCTCTCTCTCTCTCTCTCTCTCTCTCTCTCTCTCTCTCTCTCTAATTTTGAAATGGACAAAGACAGATGGAAGGGACACAACAGTGGATTTAAAAAAAAAAAAAAAATTATGGTACTTTTTTTTTTTTCCCTTGGATATTGGAAAACAGCATAAACATTTCTCTGCGTGTTGTGTTTCCTGTAGAAAGTGTTCCAGAAGACTGATTTAATTACTTAACAATATTCCTAGACCTGAGGATATTGTGTATACCTGATAACTGTTTTAGGATATAATATATCTCAACTGGTAACAGTTAAAGCAAGACTTTTATTAGTACTATATTTGCTCCTTTTAATTTGTGCAGCAAAAATTGATATAGTTTTTGTATTGCATATTCACTTATTATCCATTCTATTGTATTTACTTGATCAGTTTAAGTTGATATATATTGTTTCCTCAAACCGTTTTAGAATCATTTGGGGTTTTAGTGATCATTATTATTACTTTTTATTATTTTTTCTTCTTCTCCTTCTTCTTCTCTACCTTTTCAGCAACATGGCTCCCTGTCTGAAAACCTGGCCACAAAAAGATGGACTACGTATTGGTCATTTAAACATGAACAGCATTTTAAACAAGCTAGCTGATGTACATAGTATCCTACACAACTCAAATAAAACCATTTCATTTATTTGGATTTACAGAATCCAGACTTTCCAGTTTGGTATCTGATAAAGAAATCCAAATACCTGGGTTTAGAGCAATCCGTAAAGACCCCTCTTCCTCCAAAACAACAGGAATAGTTGTATATATAAATGAATCCATAAACTTTAAACGTATTCACCATCTTGAAACCCAACAAGTAGAGTCTCTATGGCTAGAAATACAACTCAAACGAAGTAAACCCATTATTGTCGGATTTATATACAGAAATCCCTCTGAGAGAATTGATTGGGTTGATAGATTTTCCATAATGATGGATGCAGCATCTTTGGATGCTAAAGAACTTTTACTATTGGGAGATTTTAACATGAATCTACTTAAACCCCACCCTTTGTGGATAAACAAATTAAATTCCTATAATCTCTCGCAAATTATTGACACACCAACGCGCTTAACCTCCTCCAGTGCAACTCTCATTGACCATGTATATGTAACTAATAAGCAAAATATCAAAGAAATATGTGTTCCTAACTGTGGTTGCAGTGACCACCTTCCTATCTGTTTCACATGGAACAAAAAAGGAATAAAAATTCCCATAGCTGGTCACAAGGAAGTCACTTATAGATCATTTGTTAAATTTGATGAAAATAAATTTCTTGCTGACTTGCTAAATTCCTCAATTAATCATGTTTACAACTTTACAGACCCAGAGAAAGCCATATATTTTTGGCTAGAAACATTTAACTCAGTCTATGATAAACATGCTCCTTTCAAAACCCGAAGAGTGAAGCATGCAACACAACCTAAATGGATGACAACTGAGATTCTAAAAGAAACTTATTTAAGAGATGATCTATTAAAAGCAGGAAAAATAGGAGAATTTAAAGAACAAAGAAACAAAGTAAACTCATTAAAACGTAAAGCCAAACAAAAATATTTCCAAAATCTTGCCTCATCGAAACACAATCCTAAAGCTGTTTGGCAGGCTATCAATCAATTAACCAATAAATACCCAACTCAACCCATTGCTAATAAAATTTCCCCAGATGATCTCAACATATATTTTACCACCATAGCTGAAACAGTTATAAAACAAGATGAGACAGAATTAAACTCCTTAGAAGAGCTAAAAAGCTTTTGCTCATCAAAAAACATTAAATCAAAATTAAAAATCCCTTTCATAAGTGTTTCTGAAGTGTTCAGATATCTAAATAGCTTGAAACAAAATAGTAGTAGAGGACCAGATGGTATTGACAGTAAAATTCTCAAGTTAGCAGCTCCAATCATCTCTGACACATTAACTTATATTTATAACTTATGCATTGAAAAATGCTATTTTCCAACACAGTTTAAAATAGCTAAAGTAATTCCTCTCTTTAAAAGTGGAGACCATTCAAAGTCTTGTAATTACAGACCTATTTCTAATTTATCAATACTATCAAAACTGTTGGAAAAACACATTCATAGACACATTTATCACCATCTTGAGATTCACAATCTTCTAAACAAGAATCAATCGGGTTTCAGAAAAAGTCATTCTTGTCACACTGCTCTTACGAACCTAGTTGAAAGTTGGCTAACTAATTTAAATGACAACAGGTTCTGTGGTGCCCTTTTTGTTGATTTTGCAAAAGCTTTTGATGTAATTGATCATAAGCTTTTATGTCAGAAGCTGTCATTGTATGGGATATCAGATAATGTCCTACAACTGTTGAAATCCTTTCTTGGAAACAGAGAGCAATATGTGTGTATCAATAATTCCAAGTCCTGTACATTACCAGTCAAATATGGTGTCCCCCAAGGCTCAATACTAGGCCCACTTCTATTTTGT
>CM060319.1:75665745-75668829 GCA_030674155.1 Stramonita haemastoma
CTGGTTTTCAGGGACTATATTGTATTTCCTAACAGGACGAAGAAACTTAATGACCACGCATGCGTCGGGTTTCACTGTGGTGGCGCTGATGTGTGCGCAAGTGCTGATGGGACTTTTAACGACCTTCTCCGACCTCCAAGTTCCGCTTCGTGTTCAACTGGCTGCACAGAATTCTGGGAAAAGTCACTCAGATCCTGTCTGGTAATAATTATACAGGGCACACTCCACTTCTAGCTAAGAAACCAATAATAATAATAATAATAATAATAATGATAATAATTAATAATAATAATAATAATAATAATAATAATAAATAATAATAATAATAATAAAATAATAAAGCAATGACAATCGATACACAAACAATACATTTTACAGACAGACAGACAGAGATCAAGCCAAATCAAATCAAATCAAATCGAACTCTTTTGTTTCGAGGATAATAAATAAGTATTCATGTGCTTTTTTTACATCCAGTCCCCGCACATGTATGGGATATATCATGAAACAAAATAACGCAAATACAAGAGAGACGGATGGAGGGAAAGAGGGAGGAATAGACAGCCAGCCAAAAAGACAGACAGACAACAGGAGCTATGAAAAAAGCGCTGTAACCATTTAACACCGATGAAATGCCAACAACAACAAACAACAACAGCAGCAGCAAAACCAACAAAAGTGAAGCAACGATGACAATAAAACAAAAACTCTCAACAACAACAACAACAACAACACCAACCATGACCAAAATCTAGCCTACAAACATCAACAATAACATCAACAATAACAATTACAACAACAACAACAAGAAAAGTTAGTTTTAATGATTGTTGTTATATATTTTGTTGTTGTTGCAACGACAAAAATGATTACAACCATGAAAACAATAACTGCCAACAACAACACAAAAACTGACAACAACGACCATAAAGCATCAACAATTACACCACCACCAACAACAACAAATATAGCAACAACATCAACAACAACCCAAAAACTAACCCTACCCCCCTACCTCCCCCTACCTCCATCTCTCCCCTCCCCCTGTGCAGCGGTGACCCTGCTGCTGGCCTTCCAGTGGCGGTGGATTCCCTCAGGTGGCGCGGGACTATGCGTCACTGTGCTGGGCTGCTGGATCGGGGCACAGCTGCTGGCTGAAGTCCTCCTGGAGATCTGGCACCAACTGCCGCAACCGTGAGTGGGAGAGAAGGGGTAGTGGTGTAGTGTAGATTATATATAGTGGTGTAGTGTAGAGTGTGTGGTAGTGGTGTAGTGGTAGAGTGGTGTGGTAGTGGTGTAGTGTAGATTATATAGTAGTGGTGTAGTGTAGATTATATAGTAGTGGTGTAAGTGTAGAGTGTGAGGTAGTGGTGTAGTGTAGAGTGTGTGGTAGTGGTGTAGTGTAGAGTGTGTGGTAGTGGTGTAGTGTAGAGTGTGTGGATGTCGTAGTGTAAGTGTGTGATAGTGGTGTAGTGTAGAGTTTGTGGTAGTGCTGTAGGTAGAGTGATGGGTAGTGCTGGGAGGGTAAAATGTGTGGTAGTGCGTAGTGTAAAAAACTATAATATGCAAAATGTGTGTAAGTCTAAAAGTGCTGTAAATAAAGTGTTGATAGTGCTGTAGTATACATTTCCCTAGTAAATGCTGTAATTTTAACCCGTCTATAAAAGTGCTTTTAAATGTAAAAGTTAAGTATGCTGTAGTTACAAACTATATTAAATGTTTATGTAAAAGTGTGTATAGGCTTTTAAATGACAGTTTTATAGTATTTCTGTATTTTACACAAGTATGCTTAGTGTACAGTCTTTTAGTAGTGCTGAGTGTACAGTCCCCCATGAAAAAAGTGCTGTAGTGTACAGTCCCATAGTAAATGCTTTAAATGTACAGTCCAAAAGTAAGGGTGTAGTTACATCATTTTATGCTGTAGTGGGACAACTATAGTAGTGCGTAGGGACAGTCAAAAATTGTGCTGTAAATGTTAAGGTGTGATAAACGTAAGGAAAAGCCCATAGTAATTTCTGAATTTTTACAGTCATATTAAGGGGGGGAAGTTTCCGTCCCATGATAGTGCTGTAAATGTACAGCTAAAGTAGTGGGTGTAGTGTTTCAGTCAAAGTTGCTTTAGTGTACAGTCTATATAAATCTGTATGTACAGTCCCATAGAAATTTTCGCGGTACGTCAAAAATAGTGTGTAGTGTACGTCTATGAAAAGTGCTGTAATTTTTCAGTCTATAAAATTGCCCGTATGTAAAAGTCCCATAGAGTGCTGTAGTGTACAGTCCAAAATTTTTGCTGTAGTATACATCAAAAGATTTCTGAATTTTTGAGTGTGTGATATGCTGTAGTGTACAGTCTATGATGGTGCTGTATTTTACAGCTATGAAAATTGGGTGTAATGTACATTCCCAAAGATAGTGCTTTTAGTGTACATCCCATAGTAAATGCTGAAATTTTACATCTATAAATAGTGGGTGGGAGTGTAAAAGGTTTTAAAAATAGGCGTAATTTTACAAATTTGTGGGTAGTGCCCGTAGTTTAACACTTTTGGGGGGGGGAAAGAGAAGGGTTGGGAAAGCACACTAGTAAAAGCATAAAATGTCCCCCCGAACAAAAAGTGACAACTCTGTTTCCCTTTTGGGAAACTTAACCCTTTTTAAACCCAAACAAATTAGCCTCTCCTTTATCTTTGGCATCTTCCCTTTTTCTCTCTCCCTTTTTCCCCCAACCCCCTCCTCTTTTTCACCTTTATCCCTCTTTTCCTCACTCTTTTCTTTTTCACTTTCTTTTTTTTTTTTTCTCCCAACCTCTTTTTCTTTTTCACCTTCTTTCCTCCCCTCTCTCCATATTCCCCCTCCAACTTTTACAACTCCTGAAACGCCCCCCTGGGGGTTTTCTGCAATTTCACAGGGAAGACAAAGCAACCGACATCAACCCGGATGACCTTGACCCCCCCGGGAAAAAATGGGGGCGGGGGGAAAAAAAGGGGAATTTCTATAAACCCCTGCTGCGTAAAAATGCGGTCCCCCCCGACGGCTGTCCCCGTGCCGCCCTCTGTGCCCCTCCTGCTCTAACTGATGCCTTTGTTG
>CM060319.1:75668929-75681429 GCA_030674155.1 Stramonita haemastoma
TCTCTCTCTCTCTCTGTATTTCTCTGTCCGGAAGAGCTCTGAAACTTAATGCATCCAAGAAAACAAAACAAAAATGTTTTTGGACACATCCACTCAGTCTCTATGCCCCCATGTGTGGTGCCCAAAATGAAAACCAAATCTCTATTTTGTTTGTATGTAAGCCATACGATAATATCAGTCAGAAATGCCATGCTTTTAATGAAGACATATGGGGGGAAAGGAACAGAAATGATTTGAGATATTGCAACTTGATATATGCTTTTTTTGTATGTGTGTGTGTTTCTTGATATGTTTTGTATTGCTTTGTTTTGGTTTGCTTGGCTTTTTTATCGTTCTGATGATGTTGTTGGGTTATTTGTATGTTGGGCGTTTTTGGTTTCTGTTGTTGTTGGGTTGTTTTGCTGTTGTTTCTGTTGTTGTTGTTGTTGTTGTTGTTGTTTTGGGGGGTTGATGTTGTTGTGGCTAGAGTTGATGGGTGGTTTTTGGTGTGGGTTTTTGTGGTTGTTGCTTAGATTTCTTTCGAGGGATGTTTGATAAAGAGAGGGATAAAAGGTGAGAGAGACAGACGGACAGACAAACAGACAGACTGACACAGACAAAGATACACAGACAGAGACCAGAGAGAGAGAGAGAGAGAGGAGAGGAGAGAGAGAGAGAGAGAGAGAGAGAGAGAGAGAGAGGAGAGAGAGAGAGAGAGAGGAGAGAGAGAGAGAGAGAGAGAGAGAGAGAGAGAGAGAGAGAGAGAGAGAGAGAGAGAGGAGAGAGAGAGAGAGAGAGAGGGAGAGAGAGAGAGAGAGAGAGAGAGAGAGGAGAGGAGAGAGAGAGAGAGAGAGGATGTGTCAAACAGAGGAGCACGTGTGCGTGTGAGTTGGGGAGGGAGGGAGGGGGGTGTCATCATTGAGACTGTTTTCCTGCTAACGGTAATGATAACTGCCTAGTCTATATACACTCTGTATCAGTGTGTGCTTGCGTGGAAGAAGAGACGAGTAGAAGAAAGGGGCATAGGTGATGTGATCTTGCATTCATTCACTTGTCTGTTCTTTTCGGGGTACTTTTCCTGTCTTCTCTTTTTTCCATATGTTTCTTTTTTTCTAGTAACTATCGTCGTTATCTATTCTGGGGTTTTTTCTTCTTTTTTTTAATGAAGTATATCATTTCTGCTTTTCCCCAGTGCCATGAGATGTCGCGAATTTGGGTGATAATTATATGCTTCTTGACACAGCTGTAGTTTTAATGGCAGAAAAATCAATTTCAGTGTCAGTGTCTCATATCTTTGTCTTCCGTGTGCCTTCTTTGGGTCTCTATCTCTCTACCTTACTCTGCTTGCTTGTCTGTCTTACTCTTCCTCCCTCTCTCTCTCTCTGTCTCTCTCTCTCTCTCTCTCTGTCTCTCTCTCTCTCTCTGTCTCTCTCTCTCTCTCTCTGTCTCTCTCTCTCTCTCTCTGTCTCTCTGTCTCTCTGTCTCTGTCTCTGTCTCTGTCTCTCTCTCTCTCTCTCTCTCTCTCTCTCTCTCTCTCTCTCTCTCTCTCTTTTCTCTCTCTCTCTCTCTCTCTCTCTCTCTATCTGAGAGACTAACCCTCACCCCACCCCCACCCCACCCCTTCTGGATCAGTACCTCATTCACTAGGCTTCCAGCGCTTATTTCATAAATTTGATTTTTCTTTTGATATCCTATACTTAAATAATTTGTATCATTTCAGCTTTGTCAAATTTGTCTACCACCGCAGCCAGTAATGATACCCTTGTACTATCGCTAGTACCAATCAGGCCGATGAAACGTTGACAGACCTCTGTTATTTACCAGTCTGTACGGCAGCTGAGTTTTTCGGTTCTCTCACCCACTCCGGAACGAGCGTTGTCTGTTAGACGGATTTAAGCTGTAGTCAATTTTCCCAGCGTCTGGTGAAATTAGGGTGAGAATTTTAACGATCTTCCAGGTAAGGAGTGCTGACCTGCAAGTGTCTTCATTTCCTTCGTGTATGTTATAATTTTCAGAAGATCGAATACGCGTGTTAAAGATCCCTGTCATTCATGTCAGTTGTTAGTGGATTATGGAAACACGAATGTACCAGCAGACATTGGAATGCGACTACCTTCATTGTGGGCAAAAGCTAAAAAGTTGCAAACGCAAAAAACCCCATCATTGGTGAACCTCGGAGCTCTAGCCGCGGAAGAACGAAAAAAAAGGGGGAAAAACAAAGAAAAAAAGAAAATGGTCTTTGACCGTTGTTCACAGTGGCTACCGTTGGTGCTGATTTATGGCTCCCCATGTTTGGCCTGAGGGAAATGAAGCAGGGAAGTAGAGGTGTGTGACTGGAACTGCTCTCTTGTCTTGTCTCTTGGCTTGCCAAGGATGTATTCTGTCTTTGTCTCTCTCTCTGTCTCACTCTGTCTCTCCGTATCTTGTGTGTGGTCTGTGTCTGTCTCTCTCTCTCTGTCTCTGTCTCTGTCTCTCTCTCTCTTTTTGTCTTCTCTCTCTCTCTCTCCTCTCTCTCTCTCTCTCTCTCTCTCTCTCCTCTCTCTCTCTCTCTCTTTGTCTCTCTCTAAATCTCTAAATCTCTCACTCTCTGTATCTTCTGATAGACATGCACACACATACATACAACGTGCACGCGCGCGCGCACACACACACACATACACACATACACACACGCATGCACACACATACACACACTACACACACATACACACACACGCATGCACACACAGACACAGACACAGACACACACACACACACACACACATACTTGCGTGTGTGTGTGTATATCTGAATTTGTTAAAACTGTAAATTGTTGTTGTGTGTTGTGTATGTCGAATGCAAGCGCTTTGATTTGTTTTTACAAGATATAGCGCTATACAAATTCCATGTGTTATTATTATTAGTAGTATTATTAGTATTAGTAGTAGTATTATTATTAGTATTATTAGTATTATTAGTATTATTAGTATTAGTATTATTATTATTATTATTATTATTATTATTATTATTATTATTATTATTATTATTATTATTATTATTATACACACACAAACACACACGAACACACACGAACACACACGAAAACACACACACACACACACACACACACACACACACACACACACACACACACACACACACACACACACACACACACACACACACACACACACACACACACACACACACACACAGCCTCGGTATATGATCTCGCCCGGAAGACCTTTTGACAAAGTGGAGTCAGTACTGGTGTCAACTCCAGGGGGAAAAATTCCCTACAAAGGGTGTTTCCTGATGGCCCTCAGATCGAGAGTGCAACGCTCTGTGAGCACTAATATACCAAATGCCCATAGTTTCGGGATAGCAGGAAACTGTTTCGTAAAAGTACATTAATATAGATTTCCCAATGGTGTCATATTTCGTGCATTGTTTAGTACAGTTTTTTTTGTACTGTTAAACCTGCTATAGTTTGTGAAAAATATGATTATTAAGCTGGGTTTTCTATTAGTAGCAAAATTGTTTTGTATTTGCTGAAACTGTTTATATCTTGTGGCTGGATATTATGTTCGTTTTTGTTGATGTTATTTATTTTATTTTGTTTTATTTTTTATCACGAGGATAATGGAATAAGCACACGTGTGCTGTTTTTTTTTACATCTAGCAAAACATCTAAACACGCGTTTAGTGGATATAAAAGATCCTAAGGCAACAAGAGATTGGTCTCTGGCAAAATTCTGTAGGAAAAAGACACCATGATAGAGAAACAAATACACATGCAGACAGGAAAATACCAAAAGAATGGTACTGCTCTTGTGGCGATGCGCTCTCCCTGGGGAGAGCAGCCCGGGTTTGGCACAGAGAACCGTGCCGCGGCTTAGTTTAGTTAGTTTATTCTTTTATATCGAGGATAATGGAATAAGTAATTATGTGCTTTTTTCATCCAGTCCCCGTGTGTATGCAGTTTTGTCAATTGTGTCATCTGTTCTGACCGGCAGCGGCTTAAAGTGGTATACAATACAATACAATAACCCCTGTGCTAGTCCACATCCCAAGCGTGGATTAGATTTTCTCCTTCAGATGAGACTTTAAACCGAGGCCCCGTGTGCGAACGCACGCAGAACATCTTGTGCACACGTTAAATCCTGTTTCGCTTTTCGTAAGAGTAGGCCAGTGTGTACCGGTGGGAACATATGACATTTACAAAACTGCATACACACGGGGACTGGATGTAAGAAAGCACAAGAGTGCTTTTTCCATTATCCTCGATATAAAAGAATAATTCAAATTCAAATACTACCCCATGGTCCTGCCTTCAATGCCTAGGCTTTATCATAGTCCTTGATTAAACCATTGATGCTGGGGGCAACAGCAAAGTGAGAGGCTGTATGATCAGTGGCTTTCCTACTCATGGAATTCCACTTTACAGCTTAGTCTTTAGTGATCGACTATGACTCTGACTAGGAGGCTTGACTTGCACAGTCCTTATGTGCTGCAGCCCTGGGGGCTAGTTGGCCTTTGGAGAACATCAACGCTGACTGTCCGCATGCCCTCTTGGCCGAGAGAGTGGGGATGTGCTGTGGGCAAGGCACCTCCACGTTAATCAAATTTTTGCCCGATTTCCGAAACAGAAGCTGCCTCCTCTGCTATTTTGGAGGTCATCTTCGAACACGATGGACAAACCAAAAACCCCTAAGGGCTATACAGTTGCTGGTCCACACCTAACGCCATTGTTTGAAACCATGTCTGTAAGCGGCAAGGGCAGGCTTTTAGCCAAATATCAACAGTGTCAGAGAAACTCCTGGCTGTTGTCTTTGCATCAGTGTCTAGGGGGTAGTGGAGAGGTTGTTTTTCTTCTGGTTGCCTAAAAACGCGAACTATTTGGGGGGAGCCCATGTGGGAATTTTTATTTCAGATGGTAGACAAGGGTCTTTTTTCATCGCTCTGGAAAATTATGTGAGTTCTGTCTGGTCCTTGGTTGGAATGTGAGAAATGAATGCATGCATGATTGAATTAATTCTACATTTGGAGTAGTTTTTTTAGGCAAATTGATTTTGTCAAAACCACTTGGATATGATAAGCGCATATGTTAGCTATAAGACATTTCTTTTTTCTGTTCCTCACCTAGAGCTCTGAGGTGACAGATCTTTGTGTATGTGGCTGTTTTTTTATCGCCCCACCCTTTAAGTAGCCGTATTCTGACTTCGGGGATATAAGGCATTCATCAATTTTGTCATAAAAGTATTTTATGGTTCTTTTGCGCATATCCGGCATCTTTGCATCAATAATATATACTAGTTCATGCATTTGGAGTATGTAAGTCACAAACATACAGGTCAAACAAGTACAAATGATTTATACAGTTTGCTCCTGAACTGCCATATAGAAATATCACAGGTTTGATCATGATGATAATAATTAGTCATCCTTATGGTAATTTTGTGTTCAGAGTTCATACAGTGCAACATCAGAGATAAATTTCTCTTATTCCTTCACTTAATCATTCTTTTGAATACTTTCCAATCAGTCTCTGTTACGAGTAGTAGTTAGGAGCGGATAAAAACAAATGAAGTAAAACTAACATGCGCACAGGTGTCGGGTTTCGAAAAAAAGTTGGGAAGTTGGAGTCCCCAGGTGCGGTTCAGGGCTGTAGGCCTCTATGGCAACATTCTGACGGCGCCTGTGACGGCACTGGGACCATTTGTATCGGCGATTGCCTTTCCAATGGACCATTCCAGCAACGCGGAGAGGGGGGGTCTGCTGCATGGGTAATAGCTTGCCTTGCATAATTACCTACCCAAGCTTTGCGCTCTAGAGCCTAGAGTGCTACTTTATAGTCTTCCAAAACTGACGGATGCCTGCATTATTCTTCGTCAAATGCTCAGACAGCAGATAATTATTGTCTGTCAATTTAGTGAAACTTCCGTTACGCTGCCGTTAAGCACCTGACAAGTCAGGCCCAGCACATCCGATTTCAGCATGAGAGAGGATTGTCATCTTTTAAGTCTTTTTGGGGAGGAGCAGGAGAATAGACCAAACAATGCAGAACATAGACAAGGAGGAGGTGACAGGAAGAAAAGGAATAATACAGAAACAGAGGAGTAGAAAAGAGGAAATTCCTAGCGCAGAATTTCCAAAAGGTGGCAATGCTATTAATTTTGTGCTCAAAGGACTTTGGTGTGCCCACAGAAGTTACGAGGACTAAGCATGGTACAGTTGGTTCCTAGTGTACAGCCTACTCCTTCCATACTTCATTTAGGAATCTGTCATGAAAGATAATAACACATCATATTTAACGATCTTCTGGGAATGGTTCTGACGGCTGCAAAGGCCATTCAGGCTGTAGCGAACTGGACTGAAACATCCCTTTAGGACTGTTCTGGTGAATTCTCATTCCATTTGCAATGGGGGGATGATAATCAGACAGTACAGGGTAGATGAACTTGATGGATAGTAAAATAAAAGAGAGAAAGGGGGGAGGGAGGGAGGGAGGGAGGGAGGGAGAGAGAGAGAGAGAGAGAGAGAGAGAGAGAGAGGAGAGAGAGAGAGAGAAGAGAGAGAGAGAGAGAGAGAGAGAGAGAGAGAGAGAGAGAGAAGAGAGAGGAGAGAATGAATAATCTTTGAATAATTTATCTTTATTTTCCAAGGGTTACAGAATAAGAATTCACTTTTTTTCATCCGGCTGTTGACCTGATTAGGAGAGTGAGAGATAGACAGACAGACAAACAGACAGGCAGGCAGACAGACAGACAGGCAGGCAGGCAGGCAGGCAGAGAGAGACAGAGAGAGAAAGACATAGAGACAGAGAGAGACAGAGAGAGAGAGACAGAGACACACAGACAGAGACAGAGACAGAGAGGGAGAAGACAAAGAAAATATGAGACAGGACATGAACGAAGTCACACCACAGGGAGGGGCTGGAGGGAGGGGGAGGGGGGTCAGGGACACATCAACTGACATAGGTGGGGAGGGGGGCTGGACACTGAAAATGGACTCTACCGTTAATTTCCCTACGGGTCCGATATGGCAAAAAGATTTACCAACAGCAGGTGGTCACGTTTACCTAAGCATAGCAAGTGTAGGGTAAGCATATTTCATAGTAAGACAGAGAGTGGGAAAATTATATTTCCATGCACAATGAAAGAGTCTTTCTCTCTTTGTCTCTCTTTTTCTCTATCCCTGTCTCTTTGTATCTCTCTGTCTCTCTGTCTCTGTTTCTTTGTCTCTCTCTCTCTCTCTCTCTCTCTCTCTCTCTTCTCTCTCTCTCTCTCTCTTCTCTTCTCTCTCTCTCTCTCTCTCTCTCTCTCTCTTCTCTCTCTCTCTCTCTTCTCTCTCTGTCTGTCTGTCTGTCTGTCTGTCTGTCTGTCTGTCTGTCTGTCTGTCTGTCTGTCTCTCTCTCTCTCTCTCTCTCTCTTCTCTCTCTCTCTCTCTCCTCTCTCTTCTCTCTCTCTCTCTCTCTCTCTCTCTTCTGTCTTCTGTCTGTCTGTCTGTCTGTCTGTCTGCTTCTGTCTCTCTCTCTCTCTCTCTCTCTCTCTCTCTCTCTCTCTCTCTCTCTCTCTCTCTCTCTCTCTCTCTCTCTCTCTCTCTCTCTCTCATGCAGTATAAAACGGTCATTCCCTTACTGCCAGTGAGAAATATTTTTACCACAAAATTAATACCCTAAACCCTTTGTCATGTTCGCAGTCTTAAAGATGGTGACTTAAGCACCTCTATCTAGCAAACGAATACCATTCTTTAATCTATGGACTGATATCAAGGGGCTAGGTCCATGCAAATTTCTTTCAGTTGCACGAAACCAATATCTCTTCCTCACATTGTGTGAATGTCCTTATAGCATCTGTATTACTTTCTGTATGCGCATCACTTTCCCTCTGAAAGGATAAAGAGCGATGATGCTATCTCAGATCAAGTGATAGCCAGGTCTGAAGAAAAGTAAGAGAATATATTAACCTTGACTGGAGAAAGTACTTCACAAAAATCGGTATTCTATGTATGTATGTATGTATGTATGTATGTATGTATGTATGTATGTATGTATGTATGTATGTATGTATGTATATATGTATATATGTATATATGTATATATGTATATATGTATATATGTATATATGTATATATATATACATATATACATATATATATATATATATATATATATATATTATATATATATAAATCTCTTGTAAACAGAAGTGTTGATGCAGGTGTTGAAAATCGGCTGCCTAGGACAGCATTTTGCATCCTCAGTGCTCATTTTCTCACAGCACATATTTATTTTTACCTTTACCTTTATGTTTATTGACAGGGAATACGTCAGAAATACGGTTATCTTTTACATCTACGTGAATCTATTTGAAATGCACTTAACATAATATTTTTTTCTTATCTTAACATTTTGTTTAGACTGTTACGTAGCTACACATTTTTGTCTGACTTTTGCATTCTTGAAGTCTTAAAGTTCTCAAAGAGACGATGGCAGTGGTACGGTCTCCGATGTCGCCAAATCCATAAACATTTGACTAGATTGGATTGGTGATGTACTGGGTTTTGTTCTTCCTGCTGTGAGTGAGTAAAAGGTTTGTAAGAATAAAGTTGAAGAGAGAGAGAGAGAAAGAGAGACGGGGAGGGAGAGAGACAGGAAGAGACAGAGAGATATACAGACAGAGAGAGATACAGACACAGAGAGAAACAGAGACACAGAGAG
Source organism: Stramonita haemastoma (assembly GCA_030674155.1). NCBI lineage: Eukaryota > Metazoa > Mollusca > Gastropoda > Neogastropoda > Muricidae > Stramonita > Stramonita haemastoma. Next base: position 75,677,610 of record CM060319.1, read on the forward strand.
AGACAGAGACAGAGAGATACAGATACAGATACAGAGAGACAGAGACAGGGAGACAGAGACAAAGAGACATAGAGAGAGAGACAGAGACAGAGAGAGAGAGAGAACAAATCTGTGTGGTCGGCGGGGCTATAAACAACATGAGTGGATTGATTGGATTGGAGAGAGAACAAACAAATGAATTTCTTTTTCTGATGGCTATAGACTAAGCATTTCGCATTTTTGTTTACATCCAGCCATCAAAATGTACATAAAGTCTAACAGTGCTAATGAATAAAAAGGGAAAGATATATATCTATGTTTTTCCTCCTCTGCTACACCTCCCAGTGTCACAATAGTGAGGCTTTTTTCGTAGGCGACCGTTTTTGGCCACCATTAACAAACATAGAGTATAAACACAAAAACTGCAGTCACGTAAACACGCGAACGAAAAAGAAAGAAAGAAGTGAAAAGAGAGAGAGAGAGGGGGGGGGTTGGGGGGGTAGAGAGAGAGAGGAGGAGAGAGAGAGAGAGAGAGAGAGAGAGAGAGAGAGAGAGAGAGAGGAGAGAGAGAGAGAGAGAGAGAGAGAGGAGAGAGAGAGAGAGAGAGAAAGAGAGAGAGAGAAGAGAGAGAGAGAGAGAGAGAGAGAGAGGAGGAGAGAGAGAGAGAGAGAGAGAGGGTCAGACAGACAGACAGACAGACGGATAGACAGGTAAAGAGAGGGGCACAGAGACAGAGACGCAGAGGTGCTGACTGACTGTTTTGCTGACTGATACAAAGAGCTACAGCGACAGAGAGAGAGACAGACAGAGAAATACAGAGAGGGGGGAGGGAGGGACAGAGAAGACAGGAGGAAAAAGAGAGAGACGGAGGGAGAATAGAGAGGGAGAGAGAGGGAAGGGGATGGAGAGAGAGAGAAGAGGAGGGAGAGAGAGACGTAGACAGACAGAGATAGAGAGAGACAGACACAGACAAACAGACAGACAGATAGAGACAGACAGAGTCTCTTTTTTTTAAATGTTGGAAACAGATATTAATAGACACTCTTGACACGTAGCCTCCCCCTTGAATAAGGATGAGAGAGAGACAGAGACAGAGAGACAGTGAGAGAGAGACATAGAGAGAAAGAAAGAGAGAGAGAGAGAGAGAGAGAGAGAGAGAGAGAGAGAGAGAGAGAGAGAGAGAGAGAGAGAGAGAGAGAGGAGGAGAGAGAGAGAGAGGAGAGAGAGAGAGAGAGAGAGAGAGAGAGAGAGAGAGAGAGAGAGAAATCGTCTGACAGGAAGAAGGAAAGGAAAGAAGACATAACCGGTTTCTCTCCCTTGCTTGATGGGGCCTGTACGTCACGTGATATCCTGTCGGCCATATTGCCTCAGGCAGCGGGTTCGTGTAAGGCTTCACCCCTTCATGTCTGTTCCTGTCTGTGTCTGTACTGACTGTGTCTTTCTGTCTGTCTGTGTCTGTCTAACTTTGTCTTTGTCTCTCTCTGTTCGTGTCTGTGTCTTTCTGTCTGTCTGTGTCTGTCTAACTTTGTCTTTGTCTCTCTCTGTTCGTGTCTGTGTCTGTACTGTCTGTGTCTCTCTAACTCTGTCTTTGTCTCTCTGTTCGTGTCTGTGTCTGTACTGTCTGTGTCTTTCTAACTCTGTCTTTGTCTCTCTGTTCGTGTCTTTGACTGTATTGTCTGTGTCTTTCTGTCAGTCTGTGTCTGCCTCACTTTGTCTTTGTCTCTCTGTTCGTGTCTTTGTTTGCCTGTGTCTTTGTCTGTCCGAGTCTGTGTCTGTCGGTAGGTTGGTCAGTTGATCGTTTGGTTGGTCGGTATGTCAATTTGCTTTCCTGTCTGTATGTCTGTCTGTCTGTCTGTCTGTCTGTCTGTCTGTTTCTACATATAAATTAATATATTTCATTATGTCATCGGTGTAAAGACTCTCTCTCTCTCTCTCTCTCTCTCTCTCTCTCTCTCTCTCTCTCTCTCTCTCTCTCTCTCTCTCTCTCTCTCTCTCTCTCTCTCTCTCTGTGTCTCCCTGTCTCTCCCTCACTTTATTTTATACGAAGTTTTTTTTCTGTTCAGACTTTTTCTTGTACGTGAGTTTTATCTTTTATCCCCTGTGTGTTCTTGCCTTCCAAGAATTTTGAAACTCTTGTTTAGGATTTTACGTTTGGGATTTGTTTGTTTGCTTGGTTTGTTTATTTGCTTCTTTCTTTAGGTGTGGGGGTTTTTTTATTCTTTTATGCATACATTGTTTGTTAGTAATTGAAAGAAAAATTCCTTCTTGCGCTTCCCTCAACATGCTGGCCCCTGGAGAAGCTGAGGTCTCTGACGCCTTGCTCCCTAACGACCACAGAGGTAATGAGACATCCCTGTTGGTTACCCTGCATGTATAAAGATCCATTAAAACAACGAGACATCAAAGTGCCTTCGGGTTTATTTTTTAATATTTTGTTTTTCCTTCTTCTTTTTTTTTTTGGGGGGGTGTCTGTTTTTTTGTTTCGGTTTGTATGAGAGATGGTTTTAGGGTTGTTGCTGTTGTTGGTTGGTTGGTTTTTATTTGTGTAGGAGAGGAGTTTGGGATATTTTCATGTTTGTTTTCACTGCCTACTGAAAGGTGTTAGAGGAGGCAGCTGCTGTTCCGAAAACTGAGTAGAAATTTGTTTATAGTGGAGATGCCTTGCCCACAGCACACCCCCACACTCTCGGCCAAAAGGACATACAGACAGTCAGCGTTGGAGATGTTCTTCAAAGGCCAACTAGCCCCCAGGGCTGCAGCACATAAGGACTGCGCAGGTCAAGCCTCCTAGTCAGAGAGTCATAATGGGTCACTAAAGACTAAGCTGTAAAGTGGAATTCCACGATCGGGGAAAGCCACTGATCATACAGCCTCTCATTTTGCTGTTGCCCCCAACGTCAATGGTTTATTCAAGAATTGTGACAAAGCCCAGACATCGATGTCAAAACACATAAACACAAAATGATGATCAAGGGTATGAAGGAAAATGCTTTTCTGCGAAACTCATAAAACTATGTCACGATTTAGGCCAGCAGTCTGCAGGGGAACGAAATCAATACTAGTCCCCTCAGATGGGACCCTTAGCACAGACTCGAACCCAGGCCCTCAAGTTCTTCAGCTCACCACTCCACTGTTGTAACCACTCGCCTACTCCGCCTCCTCAAAAGCTGTGCTTCACAAGAAATAGACAAGGCGAAAACAAACGTAGAAAAACTTAGGAAAAGGGCAAACGTGCTTTGAAATTTCTTCTTCCAACTCGCAGGTTTTGGTTTTCGTCTTTTGAATAATTCACAATGATTACAACAGGGGATAGCCTCCTGATGTTATGATGTCCTTATAGAAAGGTGGAATCCAAAGCTCGGTCTGTCTGTCTATTTGTCTGTCTCTTTCTCTAACTATCTGTCTGTCTGTCTATCTCTCTGTCTCTGTCTCTGTCTTTGTCTCTGTATCTGTCTCTGTCTTTCTCTCTCTCCGTCTCTGTTTCTCTCTGTCTCTCTGTCTCTCTGTCTCTCTGTCTCTGTCTTTGTCTCTGTATATGTCTCTGTCTTTCTCTCTCTCCGTCTCTGTTTCTCTCTGTCTCTCTGTCTCTCTGTCTCTCTGTCTCTGTCTGTCTGTCTGTCTGTCTGTCTGTCTGTCTGTCTGTCTCTCTGTCTGTCTCTCTCTCTCTCTCTCTCTCTCTCTCTCTCTCTCTCTCTCTCTCTCTCTTCTCTCTCTCCCCTTCAAAACTATTTTTCAAACCAAAAATTATGTATAACATTGGTGTCAAATACTTGGCATACATTTCGTCTTGCAAGATCTAGAACACTCCCTCTTAACATTAATTGACAAAAGATGAGAAATT
>CM060319.1:75686429-75688202 GCA_030674155.1 Stramonita haemastoma
CGTATGTGGTTTTGTAAGGGAGCGTGGACTTTGCTCGGGCCTATGTGATGTGAATGGAAACACAGAGAGAGAGAGATAGACAGACAGACAGACAGACAGACAGACAGACAGACAGACAGACAGACAGACAGACAGACAGACGGACAGAGAGAGAGAGTGAGAGAGAGAGAGACGCTTTAACGCTTTAACAGTTTATTGTCATTGCTCATCTTGGCCTTATGACAAGGGAGGTAACACAGATACTCTCATCAATAATAAATTAATCATAACATTGGCATTAATCCCAATGCAAATCAAATACAAAGAAAGAAAACAACAACAACGACGACAACAAAATACATACTAATTCGGAATCGACCATCCTTTTAAATTTCATGTTACAAATTATATCAGAGAGAGGGGAGAGAGAGAGAGAGGAGAGAGATGAGAGAGGAGGAGAGAGAGAGAGAGAGAGAGAGAGAGAGAGAGAGGAGAGAGAGAGAGAGAGAGAGAGGAAATCCACCTGGTCTGTTGTTTACAACCAATCTGGATCATTAGGTGAAAATCATCTTTGTTCAGAGAGAGAGAGAGGGGGGGAGGGAGGGAGAGAGAGAGAGAGAGAGAGAGAGAGAGAGAGAGAGAGAGAGAGAGAGAGAGAGAGAGAGAGAGAGAGAGAGAGAGAGAGAGAGAGAAGAGAGAGGAGAGAGAGCCTCACACGCCGTTTACAATCAATCTGAAATGATGGGCGAAAAATCATCCTTGAAGATAATGAGAGAGACAGAGAGACAAAAACAGACACAAAGACAGAGACAGAGACAGAGATACGACAGACAAGCAGACAGACAAACAGACAGACATGCAGATAGAGACAGACAGACAATAAAAGCACAATGACGGATAGAGAGCAGAGACTGAGACAGACAAGACAGAGTACGAAATACACAGAGACGAGGACAGAGACAGACAATTACACAGAGATAAAAGATCTCTTTGAACACTGATGACAAACAGGTGTTTCAGAGAGACAGATGCAGGTAGACAAACATATGTCACTTTAAACACAAGAGAAACAAGTGTTTGAAGTTCATGTTTATCAGAAAGTGGTTTTGCAACAACAAAAAAAGGGGAGGGGAGAAAAAAAAAGTCTTTTTTTTTAATTTCATTGTGAGTCATAGTAGTCAGCTAACATCGTTTTTTTTGGGGGGGGTTTAGAAATATAGCTTTCTGCTTTCCCCTAAAGTCATATTCATTTATCAGCTAACATTATCTTGAATGAATACACTGTCTTTGTACTTCTAAAGACATAATTTTCAGTTATTGTTTCGTAAAAATATGGCTTTCTGGTTTCCCCTAAAATCATAGTTATAACCTGACGTGGGTTTTTTGTTGATGTTTCTTTTGACAAACATGGCTTTCTGTTTTGTTCTAAAGTCACAGTTTTGTTGTCACGTTTTTTTTGGTAGAAATAAACTTTCTCCTTCTAAAATATTGAACCAAGAGAGAAAGTTGCTTACAGCATATTTGGAAACGAAATCTACACAGTGACATTTCTCTACAGAAGTAGAATTGACTACTGCTGACTGCCACAGACGATAGCAGACTTACTTGGACAATTGACTCCTAGGGAAGTTGTAAGGGCACTGTAATTCATGGGGTTTTTTAGGTAATGTGTCTTTGGTAAGGTAAACCTTAGAGAGGTCCATTCTACTCCAGGTGTCAGATTGATGCTGGATGTAGTCGAGGCACCCATACCAATGGCCAGAGCTGGATAGTCTTACAACAGAGAAGGATGGG
>CM060319.1:75688302-75703302 GCA_030674155.1 Stramonita haemastoma
TTTTTTTTTCTCAGATAAATAAAATTCCTCTGGATTTGCACTCTACGATACAGGAATAAATTCTCATTCAAATCAGGGGCTAAGTATGGTAATCTGATCTTCTGTGAGAAAAGCCAGCTACCAAGGCTGAAGGTATTGACAGTTGAGGGAAAGAGAGAAAGAAAGAAAGAAACAAAGAAACAAAGAAAAGAAAAGAAAGACAGAGAGAAAAGGAGGGAAGAGGGGTGGGGAGGAGGAAGGAAGGAAGGAAGAATGAAAGAAAGGGAATGAAAGATGGAAGGACGGAAAGGATGATAACAAGAGAAGGAAGCGAGGAATGAAGGACAAAAATGAAACAAAAAAAAAAGAAATGAAGAAATAAAACAAAAGGAGGAATAAAAGAAAGAAGAAGAAAGAAAGAAAGAAAGAAAGAAAGAAAGACAGATAGAAACAAACAAACAAAGAAAAAAGAAAAAAAGAAAGAATGAATGAATCAATGAATCGATGAATCATTTTTTTTTATTCTTGGCTAGAGTTGAGAGGTTTACCAATGGTGAGATTTTTCGGATGCAACAGTTTTTGCCCACCATTAACGCAGCTGCAGTTTGGTTTCGGGGAAGGTGTCAAAACACACCAGTGAATGCGGATTTTTTTTAATTGTCATTCGTTTCCGCCAGCACATATGACCTACTATTTAGAAATCTGGAACAGGTTTTAACATATATACTCACAGACACAGGCAGACACGCGCGTGTGCATACACACACACACACATACATACACACACGGAGAGACTCACACATAGGCGCACAGACACAAAAACACACAGACACACAGACACAGACACACAAACACACAGACACACAAACACACACACACGCACGCGCGCGCGCGCGCGCACGCACGCACAGATCGAGAGAAAGAGATAAACAGAGAGTGAGAGACACAGAGAGAAAGAGAGAGAAAAAACACGAGAGAGAGAGAGAGAGACAAAGACAGAGAGAGAGAGAGAGATTGAGAAACAAAGCGAGAGAGAGAGAAAGAAAGAGGGGGAGGACAGACACACAGAGACAAAGGGAAATCAGTAAAACGGACAGACAGACAACAAGAACAAAATCAAAGCTGGAACGATCCCCCCCCCCCCCAAAAAAAAAAAAAAAAAAAAAAAAAAAACCGAAAAAAACCCTCTCATTTCTCATCCACGCCACAACAACAACAACAACGGTAACAACAAAATTACACCACACCAATGTCCCGCGCTATCACCACGGGCCATTTCCACTGCGGGGTTCTCAGCCGTCATAAACATGTCTGTGGCGGGACCCCTCTAGCGGGTACCCTCCCGGCCACCTCCCTCCTTGATAGCTCCCTGTAGGTGCTGGTGGTTTCGCTCGGACGAGTTAGGGAAAGAGGCTGGCTGGAGGTTGAAACCGATGTATTATTTAGCTGAAATGGGAGGTTTGGGAATTTGCTCTCTCTCTCTCTCTCTCTCTCTCTCCTCTCTCTCTCTCTCTCTCTCTCTCTCTCTCTCTCTCTCTCTCTCTCTGTCTCTGTCTCTATGTCTCTGTGTCTCTGTCTCCCTCTGTCTTTGTCTCTCTCTCTCTCTGTCTCTTTCTCTTACACACACACTCACACACACACATCTCTCTCTCTCTCTCTCTCCTCTCTCTCTCTCTCTCATCTCCTCTCTCTCTCTCTCTCTCTCTCTCTCTCTCTCTCTCTCTCTCTCTCTCTCTCTCTCTCCACACATACACACTCTCTGTCTCTCTGTCTCTCTGTCTCTCTGTCTCTCTGTCTCTGTCTTTTTCTCTGTCTCTGTCTGTCTGTCTGTCTGTCTGTCTGTCTGTCTGTCTGTCTGTCTGTCTCTCTCTCTCTCTCTCTCTCTCTCTCTCTCTCTCTCTCTCTCTCTCTCTCTCTCTCTCTCTCTCTCTCCTCCTCTCTCTCTCTCTCTCTCTCTCTCTGTGAGAAAATGGGGGAATCGGGCCAGAAAAACAGAACGATGAATAAAAGAAGCAATAAATAAAATGAAATGAATGAGAGCAGTCGACACAGATGAGTTCCAGTCATCTACTTTTGTGGTGATTTTTTTTTTCTTTTTTGGGGGGGGGGGGTATGTCTAGTGTCTAGGTGTTTTTGTTACGCATTGGGTGGTTTGGGATTTGGATTTTTTTTTTGTTCCTCGGCTAGAGCTCTGAGATTCACCAATAGTGAAATTTTTGTGTATCCGACTGTTTTTTCCCACCATGAAGGTAACCGCATTTCCACTTCAGGGATATATGCTGGGTATATTCGTGTTTCTGTACCTCACAGAACGCTGACATGAATGACACGATTTTTAACTCTTAGTGTCCTGAATCGCTCGAAAGTGCACTCTCATCATGCCATACTTTTTGAGCTGAGTATGGCCAAAGGAAACCTTTTGTCTTTGTCAATGCACACTAGACACTTTAGGAGAATGTTTGTGTTTTAGTGTTGTAGTGTTTTCATACAGAATACATGGAAACACCACTCACAGGATTGTGTTTAATTATGCTGTTTACTAGAGATTACATGATAATTGCGGACAAAACAAGCAAACAACTTTTGACACATGATACAAACACGAAAGAAAAATAATGCAATAAAATTATGTAACAATCATTTTTGTTCACACTATTCTCAAATTTCATGCAGTTCCTATTTATAGTATACGAGATATTACATTTTAAACATACCCACCCATATCAGCTCATTTTGGCCCAATCCTTCCATGACCAGGAAGTTGATTGTGACAGTTCACTATATGACACTAAGAGTTAATTAACGTGCACATTTGGCCTTCTGCATGTGCGTATACACACGAAAGGAATTAAGGCACTGACAGGTTTGCACTTGAAGTTGACCTGAAAATAAATAAAGAAAAGTCCCAACCCTTAGTTCACCAGACACCACCGAAATTTTACCCCACGACTTCATGGATCCATGGGATTGAGGTCAAACGGTCTTAACCACTCGGCTATGGTGTCTATCAACTCTCTCTTGGGTAAAGGTAAAGGTGTTTCATAATCTGTGTGGTCATAGGGGAGCGAGGCATCAGACACCTCAGCTTCTCTAGGGGCAGCATATTGAGGGCAGCGCCCATCTCCTCTCCCTCGCTGCTTTACCTTTCCTGTCCCTAAAGAGTGCACGTAATCATTTACAACTGGGTGAGCTGGGGGACTGTGCTAAAGCCAAGGCGTGCAAATGGTCACCCATTCACTTGGTAACCACGATCGATGCTGCTTAACTCTGGCTTGGGGAAATCAAGTGCTCTGACCACTGAGCTATCTCGTTCCCTCAGGACTAAAAGAAGAGGGGGAAGAATTAAACATGTCTCAGTGGAATCGACAATCATATCCCTTGAAAATGAAAGAAAAGTAAGAAACTAAACTTCCTTTGGGGATTAACTCACCATTACCGCATTATCTGGATTCTCTTGGCTTAAGGATAACACAAAAAACAGGGGAAAAGACAGAAAATGCATGAAAAGGCTGAGCGAGAGAGAGACCGACAGACAGACAGACAGAGAAGAAAAAGTCTTTTTGGAGAAGGTGGTGGTGGTGGTGGTGGTGGTGATGGTGGTGGTGAAAGGTGCCTTTCTTTCTTACTTTTTTCTCACTTTCTGTCTTTTTTCCGAGATTTTTTTGTTCGTTTTTAAAAACAATTTCTTCTCTCCTATGTTGAAATGAAGACATTGTTGGTGAATGTCCAGCATTCACTGCTTAGGTAATGGTATTTATGTTCCTTCTCTGTCTCTCTCTGTCTCTCTATCTCTGTGTCTCGGTCTCTGTCTGTTTCTCTCTCTCTCTGTCTCTGTCTGTTCCTCTCTCTCTCTCTCTCTCTCTCTCTCTCTCTCTCTCTCTCTCTCTCTCTCTCTCTCTCTCTCTCTCTCTCTCTCTCTCTAACACACACAGAGACAGATACATACGCACACATACATGCACACACGCATACGTACGTGCACACGCACGCAGCACGCAAGCGCAGACACACACGCAAGCGCGTGCGTGCGCATGCACACACACATACGCACGCACACACACGCGCGCGTGCACACACACACACACACACACACACACACACACACACACACACACACACACACACACACACACACACACACACACACACACACACACACACACACGGTAGAATTAAAAATTAGGGTGACAAAACTTTGAATTAAAAAACAAATATATATCACTTCTATAATGGCATAAACTAGAAGTTCTTATTCACTTCACTCAAGGAATAACTGCTAAATACCCCATTGGGGCTTAGATCAACAATGTTCTTATTTCAGACAGCAACTTTTGCTGTCCGTCATATGAACACTGGGCACAACAAAGCAGATCTCCATTCCTTCTCTCCGGTGTGGGGATAGCTCTGGGGACGGGACAGCTCAGTGGTCAGAACGCTCGCTTTCCCCAAGACAATGTTAAGCAGCGTCGAACGTGGCTACGAGTTGGGTGGGTGACTGATTGCGCGCCTTTGCTTCAGTACAGTTTCCCCAGTTTCCCCAGCAGTAAATGGGTACCTGCCCACTTGAGGGTCAGGGAAGGTAAAGCTGTGAGGGAGAGGAGATGGGCGCCGCCTTCAATATGCTGGCCCCTAGAGAAGCTGAGGTCTCTGACGCCTCGCTCCCCCACGACCACACACGTTATGGGACACTTTTACCTTTACCTCTCCTGTGTGCTTGTGGTAAAAATAAACAAAAAACACCCAGATTGGCAAACACATCCCGCAAAGATGCACAGCTATACAGTGACCCGAGGAAGATTGTGTGGCCGACGGAGATAACCCTGCAAAAACCAAGCTGTACGGCCCACGAGAGGAGCTGGAAAGGACATGCCATTATTTTTACCAGACACTTTTGACGGCGTATAAACCGAACGAGAGAAGAAGTTACGTTATCTAAGGTACACTCTCAAAATCGCAACCTGAAAGAGGATGAAACTGGACTCTGTGGTTCCAGTCTTCCCAGTGAGTCTACAGCAAACTCGATCAGAGTAGGAACTGACTGGAATCTAAGGGGGGGAAGTGACAAGTTAGTGTGATTCGAACCCGCAACCTTTCAGTGCATAACATAAAGCACATACCGCTGCGCCATGGCGGCTGGTACATCATAGTTTTGCTTAGACATGCGCTGTTTTTTTTGTTTGTTTGTTTCTTGGCTGGAGCTCCTAGGTTCACCAATGGTGAGATTTTGCGTAATGGACCGGTTTGGGGGGTTTTGCCCACCATGAAGGTAGCGGCATTCCGACTTCGGGGATGTAGATTGGGTATGTTCATGGTTCCGTAACCCACCGAACGCTAGCATGAATGACTGGAATCTTTACCGTGCATATTTTGTATTCTGCATGTGTATATACAAGAAAATAATCGAGGCACTGGTAGGTCTGCACTTTAAGTTGACCTGTGAGATCGTAAAATCCCCACGCTTAATTAACCAGACGAAACTGCGGAGGTTTGAACTCACGACTTCATAGGCCCATGGGATTGTAAATTCGAACAGTCTTAACCACTCAACAGCTTGTAAAAATAAAACAAGAAGAGGAAGAAGAATTGCGAAGAAGAAGAATTGTGAAGAAGAAGAAGAAGAAGAAGAAGAAGAAGAAGAAGAAGAAGAAGAAGAAGAAGAAGAAGAAGAAGAAGAAGAAGAAGAAGAAGAGGAACAAGAAGAAGAAGGAGAAGAAGGAGGAGAAGAAGAAGAAGAAGAAGAAGAAGAAGAAGAAGAAGAAGAAGAAGAAGAAGAACAACAACAACAACAACAAACAACAACAACAACAACAACAACAACAACAACAACAAGGAGAAGAACAAGAATAAGAAGAAGAAGAAGAAGAACAAGAATAACGTGCAAAAATGGACTCGAAACTTGAAACATAAAAACAAAGAAAACGAGAATCATTTCCAAACTCAAAAAGCCCTTTCTTGATCGCATTACTTATTCCCCTAGGTTTTCAGAAAACAAAACCGTTTAAAAATAATAAATTCAATTAAACATACCTTAGGGGCAAAAACAAATTAGTCGGTTTAGAAATATGATTTAAATGACTCCTCCAAAAAAAAAAAAAATTGAGAGCCTTTTTACCGCTGTTGGCACACAAACACACTCATTTACACGTCCGAGCGTATGTTCACGCACGCACGCACGCACACATACACATAAACATCATACACCTACACAAACACACCTACGCACACACACACACACACACACACACACACACACACACACACACACACACACACACACACATCCAACACTAACACACACACATACACACACACACAGACACACACACATATTTACACACACATTCACCTCCAACCACCCCCTCCACCCTCCCACCCACCCCCACCCCTACACACATATATAATTATCAGAAATAACAACGATATAAACAAGACTTCTTTTCCGAAGAAGTTCATAGCGTGCCATCTTATTTTTTTTTATTTTCATATAGAACATGACCCACAAACAATTAACTTCGGGTGTTGACCAACTCTTTGGGAGTCTTGCTCCTATTGCTGTAGATCATTTTCTACATTAATTGGCCAGGAATCGGCACACATAGCTCTTTATTGTGACCTGGTTAAGTGGTGTGTGTGTGAGGGAGGGGGAGTTGAGTGGGGGGTGCGTAGGGGGGGGGGGCGTGGATGTGTGTGTGTGTGTGAGGAGAGAGGGAGAGGTGGGGGGAGAGGAGAAAGGGGGGAAAGAGAGAGAGAGGAGAGAGAGAGAGAGGAGAGAGAGAGAAGAGAGAGAGAGAGAGAGAGAGAGAGAGAGGAGAGAAGAGAGAGAGAGGGAGAGAGAGAGGAGAGAGAGAGAGAGAGAGAGAAGACGAAGGAAGAGACAAGGAAGGCAAGGCAAGGCAAGCAAATTCTTTTATTCGAGGATAATAGATAAGCACTCATGTGCTTTTTTACATCCAGTCCCCGCCCCTTTCAGGGATAACATCAAGATAAAAAGACAGCCTCAACTAAAACAAGAACAATTATAATGATCCAATTTCCAAGAGCAAACCACACCAAGTATCAAACAACAGGTAAGAAATAAGACATAGATACAATATTAAGGTAATGTTATAAAAAAGGCACTCATTCAAAAACGAAAATAAGAAGGAAGAATCAATGATGATTTTGATTTGAATAATAAACAAGCAAACAAAGAAACAAAGAAACAAAACCAAAAAAACAACAACAAAAACACAAAAAACAAACAACAACAACAACAAAACAAAACATAAACAAACAAACAAACAAACAAACAAACAAACAAAAAACAAAAAAGAAAAAAGGCGCAATGATTATAGATCAAATATGAGAATATGATGAGGTTAGATGACTGAAAACATCAATCCACCACCATCTATCATCAAACTATGTCCCATAAAACATAAGATTTTGATAAAGGGTGAGAAAGAGCAACAACAACAGGTAAGAAATAAGACAGAGATACAATATTAAGGTAATGTTATAAAAAGGCACTCATTCAGAAACGAAAATATGAAGTAAAAATCAATGAAGAATTTGATTTGAGTACAAAAAACCAAACAAAAACCAATCAAAGCAACAAAAAAAAATCAATGAAGAATTTGATTTGAGTACAAAAAAACAAACAAAAACCAATCAAAGCACAAAAAAGAAAAAAAAGAAAAAAAGGTGCAATAATTAAAGAGCAAGCATGAGAATATGATGAGGTTAAATGACTGAAAACATCAATCCCGCCATCTATTATCAAAATAAGTCCCATAAAGCACAGTTTTTGAACAAAAAACAAAACAAAACCCAACTCACACACACTCACACACACACACACACAAAACAAAACCCAACTCACACACACTCACACACACACACACACACACACACACACACACACACACACACACACACACACACACACACACACACACACACACACACCTCACTTAGTCTTATGATTATAGTCATAAGATCATCATAATCTGAGAGAAGTGAGGAGGGAGAGGGCAGATAGTTTGAGACGGGAGAAGTGTGGTTTGTTATTTTTGATTCATCAAGTAGATTAGAAGGTGATTTTTTAAGGTTGTTAATGATTGATGCTGTTTAATTGAGTCAGGGAGGGAGTTCCATAGCGTAGGGCCTGAATATAGTAAGCTAGTTTTGAACAAGTCTATTCTTGGGATTGGGACACTTGGCTTTACCGTATTTCTGGAAAGATTCATTGGGAATTTGTCTTTTAAGGATGTGGGGACATTTCCTGTCAGTATCTTAAACATCATGATGCCTTTGTTATATTTTAGTCTTTGGTGTAGGGGAAGGATATTTAACTGAGTATAATCCCCTTCTAGCAAGGTTGTTTTCTTCAGAAGGACCAGTTTGAGACCACGTTTATACAGACTTAGTAATGGTTTCATGATATTAGCACTGGCAGAGTCCCACAGGGTTGCAGCATAGTCTATTGAGGATTGTATATAAGCTTGAAAAAACAGTTTCCTTGAATGAAAATCGAGAAAGTGTTTAATTTTAATCAACTGGTAGACTTTTTTGGACAAGTATTTGCATAGGTGAGATATGTGGTAGAACCAGCTAAGATTTTCATCAATTGTCACTCCTAGAACTTTGTGGTGAGAGGTCTGTTCGATTGCTTCCTTTTTTATGTGAATTGGAAATAGTTTATGTGGTAAATTTTGTCGCTTTTGTCTGGTAGTGATAAGCATGCATTTTGTTTTTTGGGGATGGATAGTCATGTGGTTCAGTTCAGTCCATTTGACAAGGTCGTCAGTGCTTTTTTGTAATAAAGTTGTGAGATAGTCAATGTCATTATGGCTCGTATGTATGGTTGTGTCATCTGCAAATAGTTCACATTTGGAATTGATATGTAGAGGAAGGTCATTTATGTATAATGAAAAGAGAATAGGGCCCAATATGGATCCCTGTGGTACTCCATAATGAATGGGCTTTAGTTTGGATGTTGATGTAGCTATTGAGACACACTGGTGCCTATTTGTAAGATATGAATCGAGTAGTCCTAGGGTTTTTGTAGAAATGTTATACAGGTTTAGCTTTTTAAGGAGAAGTTTGTGATCAATTGTATCAAATGCTTTTTTGAAATCAACAAATAATACTCCACAAAATTTATTGTCATTGATGTTTGATAGCCAATTATCTACAAGACTGGTTAGTGCTGTATGACACGAGTGCTTTATTCTAAATCCAGACTGATTAGGATGAAGTAAGTTGTTGATTTCTGCATGACGGACTAAGTGTTTATTCATATGTTTTTCCAGTGGTTTTGAAAGGATCGGTATAATGGAGATGGGCCTATAGTTTGAAGGATCAGAAGTATCGCCAGACTTGTAGATGGGGATTACTTTAGAACATTTGAAGGCATTGGGGAAATAGTTCTTATCAAGGCAGAGAGAGAGAGAGAGAGAGAGAGAGAGAGAGAGAGAGAGAGAGAGAGAGGAGAGAGAGAGAGAGAGAGAGAGAGAGAGAGAGAGAGAGTAGAAGAGAGAGAGAGAGAAGAGAGAGAGAGAGTGAGAGAGAGAGAGGAGAGAGAGAGAGAGAGGAGAGAGAGAGAGGAGAGAGAGAGAGAGAGCGCTTGCTTCACGGATTCTGCACTTTTTCCTTTAATGTGCTCTACTTGTCGAGTTGTTGACCTCTGCTTCATTTCTGTCCATTTTGTCGTTTCATACACCCTGTGGATACAGTGTGTGTGTGTTTGTGTGTGCGCGCGCGCGCGCGCGCGGTGTGTGTGTGTATGTGTGTGTGTGTGTGTGTGTGTGTGTGTGTGTGTGTGTGTGTGTGTGTGTGTGTGTGTGTGTGTGTGGTGTGTGTGTCTAGAATTAAAAACCTGTTAATTTATGAATGAATTTATGTGTGATGTATTCGATTGTAACAGCTATGATTTTTTTATTTTGGCTCTATAAAATTCAGTGCTAGCTATAGAGATTCCATGTATGATGAACATGCTGCTGATGATAATGTTAATGACGATGATGATGATGATGTCAATGATACTGACGATGATGATGACGTCAACTACGACTATAACGTCGAGGATGATCATCATTATCATAATGAAGATAAATGCTCGGCTCACAGAGCTGTTAACAAATCCTTAATGCTGTACATTTTTCGGTGTGTTTTTTCATTGCTCTTTCTACTACTATCCTTTGCTGTCCTAACCAGGCTTGTTAAGTTGTCCTTAAAAGGTAAAGGGCATGTTTAGAAGAGGGGGAGGGGGAAGTAGTTTTATTACTGGAAGATTTATTGCAGAGATAGACATACAGCGAGATCAAAATGAGAGGTAAATAGAGATTCGTTGGTGTAGGTGATGGCATTTTTGTGTGTGTTGTTTTTGCTTCAAGATATTGCGGATAATGAATAACAACAATAATGTGTGTTGAAAATGAAAGGTATATTATGTTTAATATTGTACAGCGTTTGATGTAGCCTACGTAGGAGGTGGAGAGTAGGAGTTGTGTTTGCAAATAAGAAAAAAAAGTAACAACCAAGGGTGGGGGGTAGAATCTTTCATGATTGTTTCCAACATTAATTATTTTCTTCTTTGTTAAACAATCAGACAGCAACTATTGTTGTCTGTCATATGAGCGAAAATGCGTTGCACTGCCGTTAAGCGCCTGACAAGTCAGGCCCAGTGAGCGTATCTGATTTCGGTGTGGGAGAGAATTGTTATCTCTTTTTTAAAGTCTTTTTGTGAAATAAAAGGTGAGAATGGACCAAGAATGCAGAAAATAGACAAGAAGGGTGGGGGGGGGGGGGGGTCTGGAAGAAAAGGAATAAGGTAGAAACAAAGAGAGGGATGGAAAAGATGAAATTCCTTCTTTGTTTCTTTCTTTCCTTCTTTTCTGTCCATCCTTCTTTTTTCTTTCTTTCTTTCTTTCTTTCTTTCTTTCTTTCTTTCTTTCTTTTCTTTCTTTCCTTCTTCCTTCCTTTTCTTTCGTTTTGCCTTCATTCTTTCTATTCTTCCTTTTTCTTTCTTTCTTCCTGTCGTTCTTTCTTTCCATCTTTCTTTCTTTCTTTCCTTTTTCTGTCCTTCTTTCTTTCTTTCCTTCTTTCTTTCTTTTTGCCTTCTCTCTTTCTCTCCGTCTTTCGTTTTCCTTTTCTCCTTCTTTATTTCTTTCTGTCTTTCTTTGATTTATTTTTCTTTTGCCTTCTTCCTTTCTTTCTCTCCATCTCTCTCTCTCTCTCTCTCTCTCTCTCTCTCTCTCTCTCTCTCTCTCTCTCTCTCTCTCTCTCTCTCTCTCTCTCTCTTCTCTCTCTCTCTCTCTCTCTTCTCTCTCTCTCTCTCTCTCTCTCTCTCTCTCTCTCTCTCTCTCTCTCTCTCTCCTCTCTCTCTCTCTCTTTTTCTCTCTCTTTCTTTCTTTCCTTCCTTCTTTCTTTCCTTCTTTCTTTCTTTCTTGTGTTGCTGTGCATAAAGAGTTGTGTGGAATCCACTACAGGGAGTATCCGATACCCTGTGTCTGTAATCTCCTGGTTTTAGCATTCCTGCAGTTTTCATCGCTCCGAGAATCGATCTGAGATCTTGCTTTATGTGTGTGTGCGTTGGGGGGTGGGGTTGGGGGGCTTGTAAGGGTGTGTGTGTGTGTTAGGGGGATTGGTGCGTGGGGGTTAGGGGGGCATAGGGGGTGTTGTGTTGTGTTGTTGTTGTTGTTGTGGTTGTTGTGGTGGTGGTGGTGGTGGTGGTGTGGTGTGGTGTGGTGTGTGGGTGTGTGTGGTGCTGTGTGGTGTGGTGATGGCGGCGGTGGTGGTGGTGGTGGTCGTGGTGGTGGTGGTGTGTGTGTGTGTGTGTGTGTTGTGTGTGTGTGAGTGTGTGTGTGTGTTTCTGTCTTTCTGTTTGTTTATGTGTTTATGCGTCTGTCTCTGTCTGTGTGTCTTTGTGTCTGTCTCTCTTTGTTTGTTTGTCTGTCCGTCTTACTCTTTTTTTAAATTCAGAAATGGGAATAAACATTGACAACAAAAATCATTTTGGAGTTATAGCTTCTCTTTTTTCGTGTTAGTTTCTCTCTCTCTGTCTCTCTGTCTCTCTGTCTCTCTGTCTCTGTCTGTCTGTCTGTCTCTCTCTCTCTCTCTCTCTCTCTCTCTCTCTCTCTTGTCTCTCTCTGTCTCTCTCTGTCTCTCTCTCTCTGTCTCTCTCTCTCTCTCTCTCTCTCTCTCTCTCTCTCTCTCTCTCTCTCTCTCTCTCTCTCTCTCTCTCTCTCTCTCTCTCCCCCTCTCCCTCTTTGTTTTAATAATCTACAAAAACAAACACGCAATACTTTCCAAATATACACTTTCTTCCCAAAAGCACGCCTCTGAACATCACTGAACATAAGTGCAAATATATCAAAAAGTCTTTAAAAAGCTTTCGTAACAATAATTATGACGCTCAGAAAAGCATAAAACAACACATTACTGAGATCTAAACTTCCTATAACACATCACTGTGATCATTATATAAGAAGTAAACGCGCGATGTTTGTTGAAAACAATATAGCTAGCTGGCTGGGAGGGGGGGGGGAGAGGGGGAAGGGGGGCGATGTTTCTGAAAGCAGTAACACTTTGGACAGAATCAATAAAAATTTTCTGTTTCATGATCTAGAGCAAGGACCATAAAAAGGAAAAAAGTGCCTACGAAGCGTCGCTGTCAAATGTCGAGATTTTTTGTTTTGTTTTGTTTTGATTTGGTTTGGTTTGGTTTTAGTTTAGTTTGGTTTGGATTTGTTTTTTGTGTTTGTTTTGGGTGGGGGGTCTTCCTTTTTTTTCTTTTTTCTTTTTTTTTTTTTTTTTTGGGGGGGGGGGGGGGGGAGCAGCAGGATAGTCTATTAGCTTCTTCCGAAAACGAGGTGACCGTCTTTGGTTCACCTTTAGAGTTTATCAGGGCAGTTGATATAAGGAAAGACAGTAGAGTTGGTTTTATACCCTGTCTATATATATATATATATATATATATATATTATATATATATATATATATATATATATATATATATATATATATATATATATATATATATATATGTATATGTGGCGCTCCACCACGAAATGAGTCGCTTAGCACATAACCCACTTTTCCGCTAGGAGCCATTAAAGGCAGGTAGGGTCAAGTTAGCAATTTTGAGATTTTGATTGATTAATAAAGTATAGCCATTATTCTACCTTATAGTGAAATATCAAATCATAATTTTGTTTCCTTTTGCCTTTAAACGTGTTTTAAAAATACCCAAGCCCTCATTCTGACCACCTATTAGGATGCTAAACTTGTCAATTTCTCATTTTGTCATTTCCTGCAGTCTAGTATTTTAACTTGCAATAACTTTTCCTACAATTGTCAGATTTTCAATCTGTTTTTTGTATTGTATAGCCATTTTATTGTTGTTTGATACCATGTCAATAACTCAAAATTGACCTCTGGTGCAATGTGTCTCATTATGTGGTGGAGCGTCACACACACACACACACACACACACACACACACACATATATTATATATATATATATATATATATATATATATAATAATAATAATAATAATAATAATACATGGAATTTATATAGCGCTATATCTTGTAAAAACAAATCAAAGCGCTTGCACTCGACACACACATATATATATATATATATATTATATATATATATATATATATATATATATATATATATATATATATATATATATATATATATATATATCTGCACCGTTTTATTCTGAGATTTAAAATTTGACGAGATGACAGCCCTGATATGGCCTCTGTGGTCGGTGGGGCTATAAACAACATGACTAGATTGGATTGGATTAGATAGTGGTTAGGGCGTTGAGTTTGTAATGTGACAGCCTTGGCTCGATCCACCACTGAGGCACCCGTTCAAGGGGATTTTCCCTGAAGTTAGCATCAGTACTGACTCCACTCCTCCGAGAGCCCCTCACTTGAGACAATAAACTGAAGTCCCGATTAGGGAAGCAGCAGAACATCTTGCGCACATTTGAAAACCCATGTTCTGTTTTTTTTGTTTTTTTTTTGTTTTTTTCTCTTTTTTTGAAAATTAGGCCATTTCGTACCGTGTAGGAGTGAATGACAAAAATCTCAAAACCGCATGCAGGCTGGTGTTGTGTTGAGACATCATCCCCGACAGATGCCAGAGCCGAGTGGTTAAGACTGTTCGGCTTCAGTCCTACAGGTCCATGAAGTCGCAGGTTCGAATCTCACCCGCGACTGCTGAATTGGGTGGTGGGAATTTTTACAATCTGTTAGGTCAACTTTAAGTGCAGATCTGCCAGCTTGATCAATATACACGTTAAAGATCCCCAAATTCATGACAGCGTTCGGTGGGTTACGAAAACACAAACATACCCAGCATAGAGCCTCGAAGTCCGAATGCAGGGCATGGTGGGCAAAAAACGGTCGCATACGCAAACTTTTATCATTGGTGAGCCTCGGAGCTCTAGCCGAGAAACGAAAACAAAAACAGCATCCCTGAAATTGCAACGCGGGTTCCTTCATGGTGGGCCAAAACGGTCCTATTCACAAAAATTTCACCATGGGTAAAACTCAAAGCTCTGGCCCAAAGAACGAGATGAAATAAAATGTCAGGTTCAAGGTATTTACTTCTCAACTTTTTGGGGGGGCGGGGGGGGGGGGGGGGGGGATGGGAAGGGGGGTTTGACAGAACAGTTGCTGAAAGTGGACAAAACGTCTGTTCGTGTTTGTCAAGTGAGAGTCCCGTGAGATGGCAATGTGGGTATTGAGGGACACTTGGCAAATATCCCTCCCTCTGTGAGTGTGCTTTCGTCTGTCTTTCTCTCTTTTTCCTTCTCTGTCCCTGTTTCTTTCTATCTCTCTTTTTTGTCTCGTTGTCTCTGTTTTTCCTCTTGCCTTCCCTTGTTTCTGTCTCTTTCTCTTTCGGTCTCTGTCTCCGTCTCTTTCTATGTCTCATTGTCTGTCTCTCTGTCACTGTCTCTTTCTATGTATCATTGTCTGTCTCTCTGTCACTGTCTCTTTCTATGTATCATTGT
>CM060319.1:75715802-75720802 GCA_030674155.1 Stramonita haemastoma
AGGCCTCGTGTGCGGACGCACGCAGAACACCTTGCGCACACGTGAAAAACCCATTACGCCTTTCGAAAGAACAGGCCATTGTGTACCGGTAGGAGCGCATGACAACAAAATATAAAAAAAACAGCATGCACACAGGTGTCATGTTAAGACACCATCCCTGGGGAAAAAAATTGGCAGTTGAAGTCCCCAGGGCGGTTCGGGGCTGTATATGGCAATGTTCTTGTGGCTCTTGCGATGGCACTGGAACCATTCGTATCGGTCATTGCCTTTCCAATGGACCATTCCAGTGGTGTGGAGAGGGGGGGTCTGCTGCATGGGTAACAGCTTGCCTCCATACTTACTTACCCAGACTTTGCGGTCTAGAGCCTTGAGCGCAACTCCATAGTCTTTCGAGACTGACGGATGCCTATAATCAATGCGTTTTTGCATATCCACGGGGCCACATGTAGCATAGTGTAATCCCAGATTTTTTTGGACACAGGCTGTGTCCAACAGGGAGGTTGTGTCACAGTTTGAGTGGCATCAGTTTCCTGGGGTTCCCTGCCACACAAAGAGAAAAGTCCACTGCCTTCACAGCAGCAAAGATGTCACGAGAAACATTATCCAAAGTTTTCAAACTCAACTTTTGACTGTTTTTCACACTTACTTAAGGGTTTGAGGGGGAGGGGGGTTGCTGTTGTAAAAACACTGTTGGCATGTATGCATGTATGCACGCAAGCTTGTACAGACTTTTAACTTGTGAGCTTCGTGTACGTGCGCGCGCGTACAAACACGCGTGCACACAGAAACACACACACACGCATTACGCATACACGCACGTACGCACAAACACACACGCACACGCGCATCCAATCACGTACACAAACACAAACAAACAAACACACCACACCACACCACACCACACCACACCACACCATACCACACCACACCAAAACCACAACCACAACCACAAACACACACACAACACAACACAACACACAACGCGCACAAACACACACACACACACACACACACACACACACACACACACACACACACCACACACACACACACACACAACACACACACAAACACACGCACACACACACATACATACACACACACACACACACACACACACACACACACACACACACACACACACACACACACACACACACACACACACTCACACACACACACACACTGCTATCACGCTTCGGGCAAAAATGTAAAGTATAAAAAAAACAAAAATTATTGTCTCAGTTGAAGACAGGCACTGAAAGGAGGAATACTTGCAGCGTCATTTCAATAGTTGCTGCAGACAACTTCATTCCAAAACGCTCGTCTCCACACAACAGAGATAAACGGAGGGCTGACAGTGCAGAAAACCTGTGTCTGCTTTCAAATCTCTTCAGACGTTTTGCATAGTCTACGCGGGAAAAGCGACGGATTTTTTGTTGTTGATCATGCAGCAGTGAAAAGAGGGGGTGGAGCAAAATTGCTGAGTGGTAAGACCATAAGGGATCATGTCTGACGGTAATCTTGAGGGCGCAGGTTTGAGTCACATCACCCAGTTTTATTGAAGGGATTTCGTTTCCTGTGATTAACGTTTGTTCCGACATTATTCTTAAGCAAGCTTTTTTTTCGGGGAAGACAATAAACATGCATTCGGGAACTAAGCTCTCTGTAAGGGTTTGACTGTCAGCAACTTCTTTCTATAAAGCTGTATACGTACAATACCCGTGCACATGTAGCAAAAAATCAAAGTGACATATAGATATAAAGGTATAATACACACAAAGTAAAACACTTAGGTGTTCCCATAATCTATGCGAACATAGGGGGTTGAGGTGTCAGAAACCTCAGCTTCTCCAGGGGCCAGCATATTGAGGACGGTGCCCATCTCCTCTCCCTCACTGCTTTACCTTCCATGACCCTAAAGAGGGAAGGTACCCATTTACAGCTGGGTAAACTGGGAGACTGTACTGAAGCCAAGTTGCGGAAACGGTCACCCATCCACTCAACGCTGCTTAACCTTAGCTTGAGGAAAGCGAGTGCTCTGACCACTGAGCTAACCTGTCCCCATAAAGATACACAAGACAAGAAAGACAATACAAGACAAGGCAAAGCAAAGCAAAGCAAGATTGGATGAGATTACATTAGATTATCTAGATAGATAAGTTTTAAAGTGTGTGGTACTTTTAATAATAACTGTATTGTTCTCTCTCCTACACACACACACACTCACACACACACACACACACACACACACACACACACACACACACACACACACACACACACACACACACACACACACACGCACACACACACACACACGACATACACATACACGCACGCTCTCTCTCTCTCTCTCTCTCCTCTCTCTCTCTCTCTCTCTCTCTTCTCTCTCTCTCCTCTCTCTCTCCTCCTCCTCTCTCCTCTCTCTCTCTCCTCTCTCTCTCTCTGGAACGGATAGCCTAGTGGTCAGAACATTGCGCTGGCAATTTGACGACCCGGGTTCGAGTCCGGTGGAGATTTTTCTCCTGGAGTTAACATCAGTGCTGACTCCAGTCTCCTCAAAAGTCCTTCGGATGAGACTTTAAAACAAGGCACCGTGTGCGAACGCACGCAGAACATCTTGCGCACACGTTAAATCCTGTTCCACTTTTCGTAAGAGTAGGCCATCGTGTGCCGGTGGGAACAGATGGCATTTACAAAACTGCATACACACGGGGACTGGATGTAAAAAAGCACAAGAGTGCTTATCCCATTATCCTCGATATAAAAGAATAAAATAAAAATTTAAAAATCTCTCTCTCTCTCTCCTCTCCTCTCTCTCTCTCTCTCTCTCTCTCCTCTCTCTCTCTCTCTCTCTCCTCTCTCCTCTCCTCTCTCTCTCTCTCTCTCTCTCTCTCTCTCTCTCCAACACACACATTTTTCCCTACCTGTCTCTCTTCGTTCACATATAGTAAAAAGACTTTAAATGAAAAGAAAGAACGAACGAACACACAAAGGAGAGACAGACAGAAAGACAGACAGACAGACAGTCGGAGACACAGACAGAGACAGAGAGACATACACACAGAAAGAGAGGCACAGAGAGAGAGAGAAAAACAGAGAGAAAGAGTGACAGACATACAGACAAACAGTCAGAAAAAGAGACAGAAAGAGAGAGCATCAAGCAAGATCTTTGTTTTAACTAAAAACAAATGATAATGTTAAGCCAATAGAAATGCTGATAGCAACAAATAATATATAAAGGAACAAAAGATGTTCAAACGATCATTAACCTTAAGATAATCGCTGGCAAAAACGAAACAGAAAAGACATATTTCAAAATACAAAAAAACAAAAAATAAGAAACAAAAATGCAATTTTGAAACGAAACACACTGATGCGAACGGACATGTCGATAACTCAAATGAAATTAACTTGAGGACACAGTCCCCAAGGATGCAGTTTGATCTGGGGTGAAAAATGATTTATCATTTCGGGGTATTAGTGTAGGCTTTGGGGTGTAGGCTCAAGTGTGTTTCATTGAGTGGGTTCATGAGCATGTGTGTGTTGGGGGGGAGGTGTTGGGGTGGGATGTGGGTGGGTGGAGGGACGTGTGTGTGTGTGTGTGTGTGTGTGTGTGTGTGTGTGTGTGTGTGTGTGCGTGTGTGTGTGTGTGTGTGTGTGTGTGTGTGTGTGTGTGTGTGTGTGTGTATGTGTTCGTTCTTCAAGTCAATGTCCTTTCAATTTGAGTAATATCACACTCAGAGACACACAGATACACACACACACGCGCGCGTACACATTCACACATGCACATACACATAAATTCACACACGCGTGCGCGCACGCATGCACGCGTGTGCGCACGCACTCATGCACACAAACACACATTCCCGAAAATTAATAATCCAAATAAAATATCAATGACAATCACCAAGGAGCACGCAGCTTGTGAAAATTGCTGTCATACCAAGTGGCCACCCAGACAACTGCGCCTGAAAACCAAAATTCCTACGGGACAGCTAGAATTGTTCGAATTAAAAAAAAAAAAAAAAAAAGAAATGAAGTTATATTTTATATAAAAGAAAAAAGAAGAAAAAGCTAGTTACATGCAGTGCTCGAGTCCGAAAAGAGGCACACATTTCATATATTACCCTAAAGTACTTTTTTTGTTATCAAACCCCAGTTCAAATATTCTTATTCCTTCAAAAAGATATTACAGTTTCGTCAAACTTTTTTTTCTCTCTCCATCTGTTCAACAATTCATGTACTATTTCAATACATTCACCTTCACCTTTACCTATCTCATACTTTGCTAGACCGTTGGGGCACCATTAAAGATTTTGCAACCAGCTTCCTCCACTCCTTGCAATCCTCAGCTTTCTGCAGTATGTAGTTCCACTCAAGGCCAATCCCCTCTCTGATGTTGTCTTCCCATCGTTTCCTCTGTCTGCCTCTTCGCCTCCCTCCTTGTACTGTTCCCTGTAGGACAGTCTTGGCCAGTCCAGATGTTCGTGTGGCGTGTCCGTACCACTTCAGTTTCCGTTTTTTCACCGAATTCAGGAGCTCTTCATGTGGCCCTATGGCGTGTTTAAATCTGGTTGCAATATAGTAAAAGTTTTAAATAGCTAGCTGTTTTAATTCCAGTTTTGCGTGATGTACTTTCTGAATTAAAAAAAAAAAATTCTGTCTTCAAGAACTTTGCATGTCCATGAGAAAACTTTCGACATAAAAGATTTTCACAGTATCTTTTCGCGAAAACAGGGGTTGGGGAGGGGGGTTAAAATGATTTTTATAGGGGTTGTTTTGCTAGCAAACATGTAAACACAATCTCTCTCTCTCTCTCTCCTCTCTCCTCCTCTCTCTCTCTCTCTCTCTCTCTCTCTCCTCTCTCTCTCTCTCTCTCTCTTCTCTCCCTCTCTCTCTCTCTCTCTCTCTCTCTCCTCTCTCTCTCTCTCTCTCTCTCGCGGGGACGGATAGCCTAGTGATCAAAATTTTGCGCTGGCAATTTGACGACC
>CM060319.1:75722603-75725103 GCA_030674155.1 Stramonita haemastoma
AAAAAAAAAATTTTTGTTAAAACAGAGCACCATCTGAACAATTGAATGTAGATTTTTTGTGTCCTTCAAGATTATGTTATATCTTTTATGCCATCGTTTGAATTGTTCCCCGGGGTGATTAAAGTTTCGGATTTTTTTGATTTCACTTGCTTGACTTGACTTGCCCTTTTGGGGTGTAAAAAAGCTTTTAAAAAAGCATTGGCTGACGGTTCTCCAAAATCTCCCCAAAAGAGTGTCACCCAAAACCTTCCTTGGCATTTAAAATGTGTCAGTCAGTCTAGACTTTTTTGGAAAGGCTTTTTTTGCAGTAGTAGAAGTGAGTGGTTTATGCCACTCTTGTTTTTTGACGTCTGCTGAACGGGCTATTGTAGCAGGTGGACCGTGGTTAAAGGTAACGCACATGTTAAAAAAGTGAAAAGTCCGGTTCAAATTTTTGGGTGGGGTTTAACCCCGTTTGGACCCAAAAATTTTCCCCCCCCATCTACTGATCGTAGTGGGGTCGGGGGTGCCTTTTTTTAGGAGAAATAAGCCGGGCCCCTGTGTGTTGAATCTACCCCTTACTACTTAGCACACGAAAAATTAAAACCAGACAACAAGAGAGTTTCCTGTAAAAAATTTGGTAGAAAAAACCATTGAGGGGGAACCAAAAAAGTTGCAGAAAAAAAAAAAAAAAAACAATGGGTAGTGTGCTTTTGGGGGGGACATGTTTCCCCAGGGAGGCAGCCCAAAATTTCATGCAGAGAAATTGCTGTGACTTAAAGGGTAAACAATAAAAACAAAAAAAAGAAAAAAAATAGATAACCCCGCTTTTTGCCAGACAAAGGTCATTTTTAAATAAAAAAAAAGAAACGTCACGTATAACGTCTGTCATGGTGGGATAATCTCCCCCCCCCCCCCCCCCCCCCCCCCCCCCCCCCCCCCCTTCTCTCTTCCCTCTTCCTTTGTTGTTATCTAATATGACCCCACGTGTGCCCCCCGTGGATGTTTTTACAGGGGGGGGAAAGACAGGAAAGGCAGTAGTATTAATAAAAAAAGGAGATGGACCCACCCCCGTCCCTTCTTTGGGTCCTTCCCCAAAACCACAAAAATGCCCCTGAGTCACCTGACCACCTTCCTTCCCCCTGGGATGGGGGGGGGGGGGGTTGTCCGAAAAATAACACCCACTTTGAATTTCTGTGCTACAAACTTCCCCTTTTCTTTTTTTTTGATTGTTTTTTCCCTTTTCCCTTTACATTTTTTGTTTTTTTTTTTTTGCCTTCTTCATCCATTCTCCTGCCTACTTTTTCCCCGAAAGATTTAAAGAAACAATTCTCCTTAAGCCAAAGTCAGATGTTTTGGACCACTTTTTAGGGGTTAATTAACCCAAAAAAAACGCTTTTCGTGACTGACAGACAAAAATTTGTTGCGTCTGACGTTTGCAAAGAAGAAGAACAACAACCATTACCGACCACCACAAGCAAGCCGATTAGCACGTGGCCTTGGTGGTTAGGGGCGATAAAAAAAAACAGTAAACAAAGGCCGACAGGTTTCCATCGAAAAAAGTGTCGTCCTAAAAAACCCTTACTTTAATGTTCAAAATGTCGTCAGTATAGATTTCTTATGGGGAGGCAGCAGTAGTGTGAGTGGGTTAAAAACCCCCCTTTTTCATTTGCAGTATGGGTAACTTGTATGGGGAAGAGGACACCGCCTGGATGGCCTTGTCCTGTACCCCACCACCCACCCCTTTACCCGGGGGCCTTAGAGGGAAGGGGGGGGGAAAAGGGAAAAGGGAGAGGGGTAAGAAAGAAAAAAGAGAGAGAAGAGAGGGGAAAAGGGGGGCAAAAAAAAAATTAATATTTAAACCAAAGGGGGGCAATGATAAGAAAACCGAGAGAGAAAACCCCATGGGGGGAAAAGGGGGGGAAAAAAAAAAAAATTAGTTTGAGAGTGAAGGAGAGAGAGAGAGAGGGGGGGGGGATAAAAAGGGGAAGGCAGACAGACAGGCGCAGCAGGGGGGAAAAGGATACGGAGACAAACACAGAAGAGAGACAGACACAGACAGAAAAAAAAAGAGAAGAGAATGACAGGAGGGAAAGGGGGAAGACGGAGCCAGAGAGAGGGGGAATACGGACATACGGTAGGCAAGTAACAAAAAAGACAAAAAGCGAACAGACAGAAAAAAAGACAGGAGCGACGGAGAGACGGGGAGACAGAAGAGGGGGGAGGGGGACAGAGAGAGAGAAAAAAATAAGAAAGCCGGGGGGGAAAAACGGGCGGGGCAAAACGGGCGGGAAAGGGGCCCCAAAAACCTGAATAAAATTTTGGGCCATTATCAAGGCTCAGGGGGAGGGGAAGGACGAGGGGGTTGATCACTCCTTTAACAATGGGACAGGACAGTGGACGTGAAAAAAACCTTCCCCCCCCTCCCTCCGAACCTCTCACCTTGAACTTCCAAGGGCCGGCACTCCAGGCAGCAAACAGACAGAGTGAATTACCCTGCCGCTTTTCTCAAGGGGCCAAC
>CM060319.1:75740103-75742603 GCA_030674155.1 Stramonita haemastoma
TAAAGAGAGGTGAGAGGAGGGGAGTGGTGGTTGGTGGGGAGGGGAGAGTGAAGTGTGGGGGAGGGAGGGGGAGGGAGGGGGATGTAGGTTAATAATGCCAGACTTCTTCAGCATCTCACGCTCGTTTCCAAGGTGATGAGGGACGAAAAGATGAGGGCTTCCGGAATGCTGCTGTCATCATCCTGTACTGCACGTGTTGTGTGTGTTGGGGGGGGGGGGGAGTGGTGTCTGTGCGTGTGGGGGGGGAGGGGGAGAGGGTGTTGTGTGTTTGGGGAGCGGTTTTGTGTGTGTCCATGCGTGCGTGCGTGAGAGAGAGAGGGGGGACAGAAGAAAGAGAAAGATACATACATACATACATACATACATACATACATACATACATACATACATACATACATACATACATACATACATACATACATACATACATATATACAGACAGAGAGATAGACAGACAGACAGACAGACAGACAGACAGGCAGACAGACAGCATACACACACACAACACACACACAACACACACACACACACACACACACACACACACACACACACACACACACACACACACACAGATATATAGATATAGATATAGATATATATAGATATAGATATATATAGATATAGATATATATAGATATAGATATAGATATATATACATACAAACTCGGTACCCAGTTAACTCCAAAAGGACATATCTCCATTCAGCGAGTACCTCAACCAAGATTTGAACCCAAGAACCCCTGTCATCGTCCGAACACCAATACAATGTTCAAACCATTCAGCTATTCCACACAGACACAACAGAAAAGTAAAGAGAATAGAAAGAGAAAAACAAAAGAGAAGAAGGAAAAGAAAATGTGGATTGAGTGAGGAGAAGAAGTTGAAGGGAGGCACTGTAAAAAGACTGGTAAGATCAGATGAAGATCTCTCCATCCCTTCCTCCTTACTAGTGCTGTGAAGCCAGCCTTTCACTTTAAGAACCTCGTATAAAGGTAAAGGTGTCTCATAACCTGTGTGGTCGTAGGGAAGCGAGGCTTCAGAGACCTCGGCTTCTCCAGGGGCCGGCATCTTGAGGGCGGTGCCCATCTCCTCTCTCTCGCTGCTTTACCTTCCCTGACCCTAAAGAGGGCAGGTACCCATTGACAGCTGGGTGAACTGGGGGACAGTACTGAATGAAGTCAAGGTGCGCAAATGGTCACCCATCCGCTTGGTAAACCACACTCAATGCTGGTTAACCTTGGGAAAAGCGAGTGCTCTGACCACTCAGCTATCCCGTCCCTTAAAAAAAAGCCTGGTGCTGATCGTTAAATGAAGACGTGCCTGCCATCTTTATGACTGTACCTAGTATAGTGGTGGAAGGTCACTAGGTTTTAGGAGCAGGGCAGTACAGTATGTGTTAGAAGCACATTGACGTGTTCAGTACAGTGTCTTTATAGTGGCTGTAAGGGGAAGAGTTCATGTCAGCCCTTTCCACCACCCATAACTTGTCTTCTCATCTATCTACGAAAGGCGGCTGATGGGTTTTGGAGAGAGGGCAAGTCCTTTTTAGGGGGAGACAATAAAACCGAGGTCCCGCATGTTGGAAAGCACACAGAACATCTTGCGCATGCGTTAAAAACCTGTTCCTCCTTTTTGAAGAGGAGAATATTTCTGTACCTTTGGGAATGGATGACAAAAATGACAAAAGCGGAGACTGTATGTAAAAAAGAAAAAAGCACATGAATGCTTACTCCGTTAACCTGAAAATGAAAACATGTTTTTCTTTGTTTGTAGTCTATTAACTATTATACTGAAGCATGATGAATGGCATTAATAAACCCAGCATGCATCTTGTTGCCTTGGGAGGGATGGGGTCCACCAGGTTCAGTTTGTCTGCAACGTACTGCCCGAAATTGTTAATGTAGTACCCCAAAGAATCCTCAAGGGGTTAGGGGAGAAGACAAGACAGAGCTTTGTGGACCATTTTACTGACAGTCATATTGTAATGAGGAGAGAGGTATCAGAGACCTCAGCTTCTCTAGGGGCCAGCATATGGAGAGCAGCGCCAATCTCCTCTCCCTCGCTGCTTTACCTTCCCTGACCTTAAAGAGGGCAGATACCCATTGACAGTTGGGCAAAATGGGGGACTGTATTGAAGCCGAGGTGTGCAAACGGTCACCCATCCATCCAGTTGGTAAATCTTGGTAAATGATACTTTGCAGCACAGTCTTGTTGAGTAAGGTAACGTATGGCATAGAACGTAATATAGTATAATATGGTATTATATAATGTAACATAATATAAAAACTACAATACAATGATACCCAATACACAAAAACCCAGCCCGAAACAACACAGATCCTGTTTTTTTGTTTTAAATAATATAACAATAACACCACGCAATGAATTGCAGCGTGTGTATCTTGGTATGTAGGCTAGGCCATGACACACAAGGGAAGACAGACGACAATGTAGCAAGCAATGGATAAAAAGAAAAGATAGAAACTGCACAACAAGA
>CM060319.1:75747603-75750229 GCA_030674155.1 Stramonita haemastoma
AAAAAACCTGGCCCTAAATAATTACTCATTAAGTAAGAAGGCACGCCTTACTCTCAGCTACCCAACTCAACTGTCGTCCCTCGCTGCTGTCGTTGGTAGAGCTCCACGCGATGTCAGCAGGGTTTGCCGTCTTTTTTTTCCTGTGTGAAGGAAATTTAGTGCAAGTAAAATTACTCATGGCAATGGGAGAGTTGTCTCTGCTGGTGAAATTCTGTAGAGAAAAAGACCATCACTTTTGATGATGAGGAGGACGAGGAGGAGGAGGACGAGGAGTAGGATTATTGTTTAATAGTAACCAATCCAATGATGTTGCTCAGAGCCCCGCCGATCGCACAGGCCATATCGGGGCTGTCACCTTTGTTAGTAGTAGTAGTAGTAGTAGTTAGTAGTAGTAGTAGTAGTAGTAGTAGTTTAGTAGTAGTAGTAGAGTAGTAGTAGTAGTAGTAGTAGTAGTAGTATAGTGATGGTGATGGTGATGATGATGATGATGATGATGATGATGATGATGATGATGATGATGATGATGATGGTGGTGGTGGTGGTGGTGGTGGTGGTGGTGGTGGTGGTGATGATGATGATGATGATGTTGATGATGGTGGTGGTGGTGGTGGTGGTTGGTGGTGGTGGTGGTGGTAGGTGGTGGTGGTGGTGGTGATGATGATGATGATGACAATCATAACGATGATAATGATGATGAACTGGTGATAATGATGATGACAATAACAATTATAACGATGATGACGATGATGAAGAAATTGTGTATTTGATGTTACAGCCGTGTGGACCGCAATCAGCTGGAGACCATTCCTGATGCCTGTTCTCCACCATGACCAAGCTGAGAGAATGTGAGTTCCCACTGTCTGGTTCTGTCTGGTCCTGTCTTGTCTGGTCCTGTCTGGTCCTGTCTTGTCTGATCTTGTGTTGACTGGTCTAGTTATGTTTTTATCTTGTTTGGTCTTGTCCTGTCCTCTACAGTCTTGTATGGCTTGTCCTATCTAGTCTTGTCTTGTCATGCTTTGTCTGTGCTGTCCTGTCCTGCCCTGTCTTGTTTCGCTATGTCTGGTCTCTGTTTCATCTATTCTTGTCTTATCTGGTCTTGTCTGCTCTGGCCTTGTCTTGCCTGGAATGATCATTTCTTGTCCTGTTTGGTTTGGTCTTGCCATCTGTTGGTCATTACAGTCACACTGCATTGAATGTGTCTTTCTTTTTTTTTCTCACGTATTGCATTTGATTGGTATGGTACTGTGTTGTGTTGTATTTTTATCGCATTTTATTATTGTCTAAAGTAATTATGGTATGGTATTGTATTTTGTAGGGTTGTACTGGATTGGATTGGTCTGGATCAAAACTTTTTCCCATGTGCTGTTTCTATTTCCTTTTTTTCAGTGTTTTTTTTTTTCTTCCCTCACCAAATTTTCCATTTACCTACAGAAAAAAACATATTCCTTACCATGGGTTTTGTTGTTTTTCTTGTTGGTTCTGCTTTTCTCATTATCTTCCCCCCCTTTCCGGAGAGAGACAGGGGCAAGGAGACAGACAGGGCAGCACAGACGACAGACAACAGACAAACAAACCCAGGGAGAGAGAGATTTGTACAAACTGTTAAAATGCAAATAGTTTTTCTCCCTTGCTGGAAAATGTATATCATCAATTTGTTTCAATCGATTAACCAATCAAATTTTTTCAAAAAAATCATTTAGTTGTTATTTTCTCTGTTCCCCCTGCACCCTTCCGCCCCACACCAACCATCCTTTTTGGAGGGGCCCAACCACACAGCTTGCCTTTGCTATACCCAAGAACCCCCCTGTCTTTGTTACAAAGCAGAAACATTCAGTGTATTGTAGGGCGGCAGATCAACAGGCAGGTGTCTTCAGTGAGGGGGGGAAAAAACTGTCCCACTGTCTCTCCAGCCAAACCTCCACCCTTTATGTTTTTACCCACTGAAAAAGGGGGTGGAAAAAATGAGGGGGTTTAAGAGTAAAAAAAATTCTTAAAAAAAGGATCAAAGAAGAAAGAGAGAGATGGGGGGATGGAGAGGGGGAAAAAATGAGAGAGAGGGAAAGGGAAGAGAGAGAGATAAAGAGGGAGGGAGGGGAGGGAGGGGAGGGGAGAAGAGGAGAGAGGGAGAGAGAGAGGGGAAGAGAGAGAAGAGAAGAGAAGAGAGGGGGAGAGAGAGAGAGAGAGAGGGGAGAGAGATTTATTCTTTTATATCGAGGATAACAGAATATGCAATCATTCCCCTTTTTTTCAATCCGGTCCCCGGTGTATGCAGTTTTGTAAATTTTGTCATCTGTTCCCCCCGGCATCGATGGCCTTTCTCTTAGGAAAGCGAAACATGAATTTTTTAAAGTGTGCGCAAGATGTTCTGCGTTGGGGGTTTTTGCACCCGGGGCCTCGGTTTTAAAAGTTTTCATCTAAGGACTTTTGGGAAGTGGAGTCAGGGACTGAGTTAACTTTTGGAGAAAAATCTCCCGACCCGGAATCGAACCCAGGTCTTCAAATTGCCAGCGCAATGTTTTCTGACCACTAGAGAGAGAGAGAGAGAGGAGAGAAAAGAGAGGGAGAGAGAGAGAGAAAGAGGGGAGAGAGAGGGGAGAGAGGAGGAAGAAGAGAAGAGAGAGAGAAA
>CM060319.1:75750329-75762829 GCA_030674155.1 Stramonita haemastoma
AATATGGGGGCCAATACACAGCTGAATTCGAAAAAACAATAATCCCACCACCAACCAGGGAGGCCATTTCGGGCTGTCCCCTTTAATATTAATTTCAAAACTCCAATAATATTTGCTTAACTCGAACACATCATCCAACTCTTCAAATATCTAACATGCAATGTAAGAAAAAAAAGGGGAAAAAATACCGTAATCTTTTCATCCCTAAAGGCCAACAAACCAGGCCGTGCAGGAGCAAACCCTTTTTTGCTATATCTCTCTTCCAGGTTAATAGAACACTTTTTAAGTGAAACAAACACTCCAGTTGCAAAACAATGCAAAAAAAAAAAAAGACATAATAAAATACAAGTAAAAAGGACATCCTGTCCCAAACCCCCAGTTTTTTTACAAAATCATACCGAGGGCTAGAACTAAACGATACAGGAAATGTTTAAAAACCGTAAGAAAACAAAACTTTCTTAAGATCTCCACAAAAAAACAAGGGGGGGGATACAGGGAAAAATCAACAAAATGATAGAAATGTAAGGGGGAAAAGACAGAAAAAGAATGGTAGAAAAAACACTTCTAGCAAAAATTTAAAAAAGGTTTGGATGCAATTTTATAAAAAATGACCCCGTGGCTTCCCAAATGGGGGGGGGGGGGGGGGGGGGGGGGGGGGGGGGGGGGGGGGGGGGAAAAAAAATTTTTCGCAAAAGTTGAAAAAAATCACCCCATGGTGAAAACCAAGCAATTTTTCTTTCAAATTGTTGTAAAGAAAAGGGGGCATTTTGAACAGCGGTACTCATTTATTTTAAACATTCAAAAATTTTTATTAAAACACAACTCTCTCTCTCTCTTTTTCCCTCCTCTTTTCTCTCTTCCCCTCTCTCCTTCTCTTTTCTCTCATTCTTTCCCCTCCTCTTCCCCTCTCTCTCTCTCTCCCTTTCACGATTTTCATCTAAATTTTGTATAAAAGCAAAAATCCCTTCCAACTTTTTTAAACACATAAAATTTTCCCTTTGTATAAATCAGATGAACTGATCCCTCAATTATGGGCCCCCATCTAATTTTTTATCTGCCCTAAAACCATTAAAAAAAACACATTAATAAATGCCTATTTTTCATTTAAATGAAAATAGCCTTATACCCCCATCAGTCAGGTTCAGAGCAAACCATTTTTCCCACACTGCCTTTTAAAAAAACTTACGACAGAGGGTTAGTTAATGTAAACAAAAAAGAATTTCAGGAGTTTTATTTATATTTTTTGCAAAGGCCTTTTTGATTTATCGCCACAATCTGCTAAAAGGAAATTGTATTTTTATAAACTATACTTTGCCCTTAAAAAGCTTATATCTTCCTTCCTTTCTAACAACAACAACACGTTTTGTTAACAAAATTGTTCCCCTTTTCTCCAAAAAATTTGGGGTACCACGGGGTTTTTACCTAGGGGCCCGCATTATTTTCGTTTACATTAATGATCTCCCTTTTTTTACAAAAGCCCCCTTCTTTTTTTGCAGATGAAAAACCCCATTGATAAAACCATGTTAACTCGTCTCAATCATCCGCAACTTCAAGAAGTTTAAAAAGGCTTTGGAATGGACTCAAAAAAACCACATGGCACTTCATCCAAAGAAATTCAAATTTTGCTCATTTCCCAAGCAAAACGAAGAATTAAATTTTTGATCTACCAACCGCTTTATATTGGAAAAGAAAAATAGAGGAAGTCTCAAATCACAAAATTTGGGGGGAAAAAAACCTTGATAACAACCTACTTGTCTGCCCACATCCAAAAACTGTCAAAAACCTTTTTCCCCAAAGGTAACCAATCGGAGATAAAAAATTTCCTAACCTGCTCCAAAAATTTCTTTTATTCTTCATTCAAACTTCTATTGATTTTGCACTACATTTTGGGGTTGGCCCGCAACAAAAACCCCTTTAAAATTTTGTGAGGTGCATAAAGCCCAAAGCTTTTTTAAAATCACTTTTTTAAATTGCCATTTTAAAAAAATTTTTCCCCTTTAAACCAACTTTTTTTAACAAAGGATTTTTTATGACATAAGATCCCTTTCAGGAAAATTTTCCCCACCTTTTTCAAAGCATTTTTACAGTAAATAATTCTAGACACTCTCAATTGATTAATTACCTCTACCTAAGATGAACCCTTTTTAAAAAAAAGCCGGGGATATTCGGGGGGGGTGGCTGGGAAAAGGGGGTTCCTTTCCCCAAATTTAAAAAAAGAAATAATTGAAAAAAATTTAAAAAAAATATTTTTCAAAATTTTTTATAAAAAATAAAATAAACATATCCCTTTTTCCCAAATTTTTTATGTAACAATGTTATCCTTTTCCCCCTTTCTTTTAAATTTGTTTCCCCTTCCCCGGGGATCCTGCCTACTGTCACACAAGACTTTGGGGCCCCTTTGGGTCTGCCAAAAAAATTATTATTTTGGGGGGTTTTTTTTAAAAAAACCCCTTAAAACCAATTTCTTTAAAAAAAATATTGCTGACACTCTACTAAAAGCGTTTATGTTTTTTTCGATGTTTTGCCAAAATTTTATTTTAAAGTATGTATTTTTTTTTGGTCAAGTTTGGGCATTTTAAAAAAACCAGGGGTCAGGGGCAAAGAAAAGGGGGGGAAAAAAGACCCGTAGTGCCCTTTTAAATTTCTTATGTGTTTTTAAAAGCCCCACCCCGGTTCCCCAATGTTCCCCGGTTTTTCCCCTTTTTGTGTGCAGGGCCGAAGCCTTTGTTTTTTTCCCCCCCCTTTTACGGGAAAAAAGGCTATGCCAAAAAAAAATTTTTTGGGGCCAGCTCTCAAAAAAACACCCCCCAACAAAAAAAAACAACTTCACCCCTCAGCAAAAGCCCCCAGCCCACCCCGTGTCAACATCACCCCCGGAAAAAAAAATTTTGCTTCTTCCAAAAATTTTAAAACCTTTTCCCGGGAAAAACCCCCATTGCAAAAACTGAAATTCCCCAAAAGCGGGGCAAAATTAAAGTCCATGGCAAAAAAAAACAAAAATAAAAGAATAAAAGGGGTCAAAAACCTTTTGGGGCTCAACCCCACCGCCAAGATAGAGGCGTTTTAAGGCGGGGTTCCCCTTGGGTTTAAAAAAGGGGACAGAAAAACCTTTTTAAAAAAGAGCTGCTTTCCGCCCCAAAAAGGAAAACCGGGGGGGTGGGGGGACACACTGAGGAGCCAGGACACGGGTCAAACAGGTGAGCAGCGACCTAAAAACCCCGCAGCAGTACGACCGGCGTGGAACCCTCCGGGTCTACAACGGGACGGAGGACAGGGAAAAAACAGAGACGAGGGCCCGGGGAAATGCCCGGGGTTTTTCCCAGGATTTTGATCGGGGGGGGGACCACCACGGGGGGCAGACCTGGAGGCAGCACACCCCCCCGGTCCGGTGGCCCGGGGGGGGGAAACCGCCCAAAATCTCGCCCCGTTCACCCAACGGAAAAAAAAAAGACAGTTTTTGGGCCGACAGGAGGGGCTAAGGGGAAACAAAGGGGTTCCGTAGACGAAGTTTTTGACCCCCAAAAACCCCCCCAAGGGGGCCCAAAAGGGAAGCCTATAACTTTTCAAAATACACTACAACGTGGTTTTCGCAACGGCAAAGTATTTGCGAAGCTTAAAAAAAACAACAAAAACTGTGGCGTCTGAATTTGGAGACAAGGGTGGACGAAATTTAAAGGAAGGAAATGCCGTTGGACCATAATATTGGATAATTTTTTTTGGCTAAACCTATTGTGTGTATTGTTTTTTTATTTTCTGTATAAACAACCTTTGGATTAATCCCTGGCTGCTTTTTAATCACCGCTTGTGTGGGAAGTGTGTGTTTTGAGTGTGTGGGTGTGTGTGGGTGTTGTGTGTGTGTGGTGTGTGGTGTGTGTGTGGTGTGTGTGTGTGTGTGTGTGTTGTGTGTGTGTGTGTGGGGTGGGTGTGGGTGGGGTGTGGCGGGGGGGGGGTTTAGGTGGGTGGGTTTTTGGTATGTCTGTGCGTGGGGGTGAGTGTGTGTGTTTTGAGTTTTGTGTTTGTGTGTGGGTTTAAGTGTGGTGGTTGTGTGGGGTTTTTGTGCGGCGGGGCGGTTGGGGGTCCGTGGGCCGAAACTTGATGGAGCGCGTTTGGTATTTCGTATGGGGGGCAGGTTTGGCTTTTGTCCTGTATTTGAGCGCAGGCCCCCGGGCTTGTGTGTGGGTGTGTGGTTTTGTGTGTGGTGTGTGGTGTGTGTGTTGGGGTTTTTGGTGCGTCCCGTTTGTGTGGTGTGTGTGTGGGGCTTGTGTTTGTGTGTGGTGGGGGGTCTGTGTATGCGTTGTTTGTGGTGTTTGTGTGGGGGTGTGTGTGTTTGGTGTGGTGTTTGTGTGTGGGTTTATTGATTTTGGTGCGTGGTGGTGTGTGTTTGGGTGGTTGTGTGTGTGTGTGTGTGTGTGTGTGTTTTTGTTTTTGTTGGGGTTGGGCGAGGGGAGCGAGCGAGGAGCGTACATCCCGTGCGAAGAAAGTGAAATGAGAGCCGTGTAGGTATATCGGGTACGCGGGCAGGGTGGGTTTTTGTCCTGTTTTGAGCGCATACGCGCTTTTTGTGTGTGTGTGCCTGGGGGTGTTGGGGGGGAGTGCGTTGCGGGTGTGGGGCGGTTTTTGGGTAGTGCGTGTGCCGCGCCGTGGGGGGTTTTGTCTGTGTTTTTGGCGGTTTGTGAATGTGTGTGCGCGCGCGCCGGGGGGCGTGTTGGATTGTGTGTTTGAGAGAGGTGGGAGGGGGGGGGGGGGGGAAGAGTGGGGGGTGGAGGGGAGGGAGGGAAGGGAGGGAGGGAGAGGAGAGGAGAGAGAGGGGGGGGAGTATGTGTGTGTGTTTTGTGTGTGGTTTTGTGTGTGTGGTTGTTTTTGTGTGTGTGTGTGTTTTTTGTGTTTTTTGGGGGGGTGCGGTGGCGTTGGTGTGCGCGTTTTTGTGTGGAGTGCTTTGTGCGTGGGTTGGGTTTTGCGTTTGTGTGTGCGTGTGTTTGTATGGTGCGCGTTTGGGCGCGGCCGTGTTGGAGGTGGGGATGGGGAGAGAGGTGGGGGGGGGGGGAAGGGGGGGTGGGGGGAGGGGGGGGGAGGGGGGGGAGGGGGAGAGGTGTGTGTGTGTGTGGTTTTGGAGGGGGGGGGGAGGAGAGGGGAGGAAGAGAGAGAAAATATTTGTTTGGTGTGTATGTTTGGTGGTGGTGGTGGAGTGAGTTGGGGTGGGTTGTTGTGTGTGTTGTGTTTTTTGGGTGTGTGTTTTGTGTGTGTGTGTGTGTGTGTTGTGTGTGGTGTGTTTGGGCTTGGGGATGGCCGAGGGCTCTTTCTTGCTTTAGACCATAAAATGGCATCCCCACCGTCCGGAAATTCTGGACTAGACGTTTCGGCTTCTCTATCTTCCTTTTTCTGTATTTTCCCTTATCTTTTTATTTTTCTTGTGCTTATTTCTGCCTTCCAGTCCACCCCTTCCTGCCAGGGTTTTTGGGGCCCAAAGGTAGTGTTACTTAGACACTTTGGGGATGGGCCCATGAGGGGCCATTTTGCAAGTGGTTTTTTGCCCTTTTGGCACTTTTTGTGTTATTTTTGTACTTTAAACTTTGCACAAGCTTTTTTTTATTTGGGTTAAGGAAGGAAGTAAATTTCTTTTGTATTGGTTATTTTTTTAATTTTTTAAATTTTTTCAGATGGGGGAGTTTTAGGATATTTAAAAGTAGTAAAAAGTGTTGGTTTTAAACCTAAGTTGAAAAGATCCCCACGGGAAACTGAGTGAGGTGCCCCGGCCCTGATAATGGCTTTTTGTGGTTTGTAGGGGCTTTTTAGGGTTTAAAAAAAAAATTTTTAAAATTATTAGATTATGATTGTGAATTGTGTGTGTGGTGTTTGCACACGCATGGGGGGGGGGGTATGGTGTGTGTTTTTGGTTTTTGGGTTGGTTGTGTGTGTTTTGTGTGTTGGTGTTGTTGTGTTGTTTTGTTTTTGTTGGGTTTTGTGTTTTGGTGGTGTGTGTGGTTTTTGTGTGTTTTTGTGTGTGTGTGGTGTGGGGGTTTTAGGGGACTGGTGAGGGGCCGGTTTTTTTTGGTTTTTGGTTTCGGTGTGTTTTTAAATTTTGGTGAGGGGCGCGGGGGAGAGCATCCTTATGTGCGTGGGGGTTTGTGTTGTTGGGGCGCCCCCCCCTAAAACCGGAGGTTTATGTGTGTGCATAAATGGGGTGTTGTTTTTTGTGTGTATGTATGTTTTTCGTGATTTGTGGTATGTGTGGGCAGGGCCCCTTGTGCTCGGTTGGGTGTTTTGTGTGGTGTGTGTGTGTTTGTTTTGGGGTTGTTGTTGTGGGTGTGGTGTGTGTGTTTGTGTGTGTGTGTTTAGAGGTAGAATGTGCGGGTTTTTTTTTTTTTATTTATTTTTTTATTTTATTTATTTTTTTCTTTTTATTATTTTTATTTTTTTATTTATTTATTTTTGTCGGGGATTTGGAGTGGGCACTTCGTGTGCTTTTGTCATCCGTCCCCGTGTGTGTGCTGGTTTTTTTTTTTTTTTTTTTTTTTTTTTTTTTTTTTTGTGTGGTGTGTGTGTGTGTGTTCCCGCTGGCGCACGGTTGGCCTGCTCTTTGCGGAGAGCGGGGGGGCAGGATTTGGCATGTGGCGCGGGATGTTTCTGCGTGGCGTTCGCGCACGGCGCCTGGGTTTGTGGTCTCGTCCGGGGGACTTGTGGGGGAGGTGGGAGGGAGTCGGCCGCTGGTGTTGGTTCTGGGGGGGAGATCCCCTGCCGTTGTTGGCAGGTAGGCGCGGTGCGAGAGCTTATGCCTACCCAAAGAGGGAAAGGAAAAATCATTTTGCAGTGTACTTCACCTGATTTACCCCCCCCCCCCCCAACCCCCCCCCCCCCCCCCCCCCCCCCCCCGATTTTGGTTTTTTGTTGTTGTTTATATGGGGGCTTTTTGTGTGTTCATGGGCTTGGACCTA
Source organism: Stramonita haemastoma (assembly GCA_030674155.1). NCBI lineage: Eukaryota > Metazoa > Mollusca > Gastropoda > Neogastropoda > Muricidae > Stramonita > Stramonita haemastoma. Next base: position 75,757,262 of record CM060319.1, read on the forward strand.
TTTTCTGAAGAGGTCACTAACGAGCTGAAATCTAGATAATCAATTATAGGGAAAACGACCAGGACTGAATTTAGAGATTCAGAGATTCGATTTGGTAACAAAGTTCAATTCATGAACTTTCAAGCTGTGATTGTGATACACTGTAACTAAAATTGTTGATGTAACTGAGTCTGAAACATGATAGAACATTTGTATAGGATGGATGCAGTGTATGATTGTGGATATTGGCTGATGCTTTACCGTTTGTCTGCCTTTTTGTTTAGTAAGTTATGACACATGTCTGTAGCCATTCCATGATGCCTCGCCCCGCACGCTCTGCTGTGTGTGTGTGTGTGTGTGTGTTGTGTGTGTGTGTGTGTGTGTGTGTGTGTGTGTGTGTGTGTGTGTATGGTGTGGTGTGTGTGTGTGTGTGTGTGTGTGTGTGTTGTGGTGTGTGTGTGTGTGTGTGTGTGTGTTAGTTTTCGACATTGTAAATGCTGGGTGAGACACAAGGACGTCTATTCCGGAGTGTTGGTAGCCCAGGTGGCTTTTTCTTATGCTTTTCTGCACACGAAAAAAGAAATGGCTCATTACCGGTTTTTTGTTTGTTTTTTTATGTACAAGAAACTGAGGTGTTTCATTTACCGTTTTTGCCTTTTTACAAACTGAAGTTGTTCATTATCGTTTTTGCTTTTTTGTACAGAACTGAAGTGTTCGTTATCATTTAAATATATATGTATGTATATATGTGTGTATATGTATGTGTGTATGTATATATGTCTGTATATATTGTATGTATATATATGTGTATATGTATATGTACGTGTATATTATTATTATATATGTATATAATATATATATAATATATATATATATTTATATATATATTTGTAACATGGGGATTGGATGAACTGTGCGGAACAGTTGGACTCTTCAAGTCTTTAGACCTTATGGGAAGGAAGCGATTTCGTATTTTTGTCATGATAATTTTTCCAGCTTTGTTGGTGCTGGAATGGTTGGGGGGTATGGATGATGATGCTGTTGTAGAGAACGCTAGTGAAGATGATGGGATTGTCAGGGATGACAGCCCTGGTATGTCCTTTATGATCGGTGTGGCTATTGATAACTTGAAATGGAATGCAATCTTTTCTTTGACATGAATGCTATAAACATTTCTTTTTGTGCTGCTGTGTAACCCATGGACGATAGGAGGGTGGCCGGAACTTGTGCGGGACTGGGTGTGTTTGTACAGAGGTATGACCAGATGGAATATCTGTGTAATATTTTAATGTTATGTGGTTTTCTGGGGGGTTGATGAAAGCTCAACACTTGGGAGAGGCATCAGTTGGGCGTGAATCCTCTGGTCAACACAGGTGTGTGTGTGTGTATGTGTGTGTGTGCGCTTTGGGGGAAGGTGCCCCTTGAAACATGGACATTAGAGGGATGGGCGTGCGCGCACGCACGTGCGTGTGTATGTGAGTTGGATGAGTGTGTGTGTGTGTGTGAGTGTGTGTGTGGAGGAGGGGGGGGCGGAGTGGTGTGTGTGTGTGTGTGTTTGTGCGTGGTGCTTTGTGCGTGACCAGGCGCGCGGACATTGGGATAGGTGTGCATGTGCAGGGGTGTGGAAGTGAGTAGGCGCGCGCGCGAGTGTGTGTGTGTGTTGTGCGTGTTGGTGGTGTGTTGTGTGTGTGTGTGTGTGTGTGTGCGTTGCGTGCGTGCGGTGCGTGCGTGCGTGTGTGTGTGTGTGTGTGTGTGTGTGTGTGTGTGTGTGTGTGGCGGGATTGAATTTAAGGTTAAGATATAGCTATATTGATCATATGAACAGCTTTTTACGAAAAGCTGACGCGAATTCACCAAGGAGAGTAGCGGACTCCTTGGATTTTGTTGTTGTTATGCAATGTATGTGGGGAGATGGAGATGTTGACATTGCCACAACTCTTCTTTCTGTAATGCCCTTGGCAGATCGACCTGCTAAGATAAACCTTTGTTTTCATTTTTATGTCCATGTGTATCCTGTATGGTTTTCCTTTGTTTGTTTGTAGTTGTTTTCACTACCACACATCTTTTGGTTGTATACAGTTTGGCTACAGTTCAAATCTACTCTGGGTGTATGCCATTGTGCTTTACCGAATGCCATATATGACACTCTTTTGTAAGGGGAACCATGCTATGTATTGCGTTGGTGGTTGGTCTGACAGATGACTTACTGTTTTTTGATAAATTTTATATTGGGTTAGTAGAATTAACATTGTTTCTATGAATTGTCAAGGTTTGGCGAACTCACAAAAACGAAGGGATGTGTTCACATATTTGAGAGAAAAAAGATTGTTCTATATGTTTATTACAAGACACCCATTTTGAGCCCAAACTAGAGAATTACATTCGTTCGGAATGGGGATATAAGTGCTTTTTTCCTCTAATAACTCATATTCTCGTGGTGTAGCTATACTGTTAATAATAACTTTGAGTATGAGTTTTAAAAAGGTGTATAAAGACACATTAGGTAATTTCATTTTCGCACACATTAGGATAATGGGAAAAGATTGTTTAATTGTCAGTGTATACGGACCTAATCGAGATGAGCCTGAATTTTATATAGAATTAGAAGAACGTATCAGGGAGGTTGGGGTGGAGAATGTGATCATAGGAGGAGATTGGAATTTAGTTCGGGATTATCACTTAGATTATTATAACTATAGACATTATAACAATCCTAAAGCACAAGAACAAGTTGAAAATATGATGGAAAATTTAGATTTAGTAGATATTTGGCGGTGAGTTACATCCAGAACTCAGAAGATACACTTGGAGAAGAAGCAGACCTTGTCAACAGAGTCGTCTGGACTTCTTCCTTATCTCAGACTTGCTATGCAGCTACATAACTGATGCTGACATCCTACCTGGTTATCGCTCTGATCACTCCTTGATTTTGATCACTCTAGAACAAGGTGATAACACTAAAAGAAATCTTCTTTGGAAATTTAATTGTTCACTCTTAAGAGATAGAAACTTTGTAAACGAAATAAAACAGGTGATTGACACCGTTACTGAAGAATACGCAGCATTGCCATACAGTCGCTGTGACCTAGATCAAGTTCCAAAGTCAGAAATACAGTTTGTTATTTCTGATCAGTTATTTCTGGACACACTGTTAATGAAAATAAGAGCTAAAACCATTTCATATGCATCAATGAAAAAAAGAGAAGATAAAGAAAAACAAAAGAACTTGAAGATAGAATACATTCATTAGAAAAAGGGTAGTATTGTCTGAACAAGAAAAACTTGAATTGGAAACTTGTAGGCAAGATCTAGTGACTCTACGAGAAAAAAAGATGGAAGGTGTACTGTTGCGTTCTAGGGCTAGATGGGTGGCTTATGGCGAAAAAATCACTAAGTATTTTTGTGGACTCGAAAAAAGAAACTATGTAAATAAGCATATACAGAAATTAACATTAAATGACGGTTCATTGCTAACTGAGAATAGTGAAATTATTCGAGAAGTTAACTCTTTTTATGAAACGTTGTATTCTAAACGAAATGTAGACGATTGCTCAATTATTGACTTGGTAGAGGAGCTACCCAAAATAACGGAGGAAGAAAGAACATCCTTGGAAGGAAAAGTAACTTTAGACGAAGCGGGCATTGCTTTAAAGCATATGAGTAACAACAAAAGCCCCGGGAGTGACGGTTTTACGGCCGAGTTTTTTAAATTTTTCTGGTTACAACTTGGTCCATTTGTGGTACGTTCACTTAATGAGGGTTTTGATAAGGGGGAGTTATCATCAACACAAAAGGAGGGTGTTATCATATGCATACCTAAACCCGATAAACCAAAAGACCTATTGAAAAACTGGAGACCTATTTCACTTTTGAACGTTGTGTACAAAATTGGCTCTACATGTTTAGCAAATAGACTAAAACAAGTACTCCCATCTATTATTAATAACGACCAGACTGGTTTTATAGCAAACAGGTATTTGGGAGACAATATTCGTCTTTATATGACTTAATTTAATTATCTACTTGTGTCAAAGAAACCAGGTTTACTTTTATGCCTGGATTTTGAGAAAGCTTTTGACACTGTGGATTTAGACTTTTTGTTTAGGGTACTACATGCCTTTGGCTTTGGCCCAAGCTTCTGCCAGTGGGTTCGTACTTTTTATACGCAGAATAAAGTCGTCTGTCTCAGTAAATGGTGGTTTGGCTAGCTGGTTCCCGATTGAGAGAGGATGTCGTCAGGGTGACCCATATCTCCTTATCTTTTTGTTATCTGTGTAGAAATTCTAGCTAATATGATAAGACAGAATAAGAATGTTAAAGGAATTAAGATAAACAACACAGAAAATAAGATATCACAATATGCAGACGATACAAATATATTGCTAGAAGGGGATAAGAAAGTCATTTGAGGAATGTTTTGGTGTTATTGAAAAGTTTGGTAATGTGTCTGGACTAAAGTTAAATGCTGAGAAAACAAATGCCATATGGTTAGGAAGTAAACGGAATTCGCCAGTTAAATTTATGCCACATCTCAGTGTTCAGTGGAACCCTTCAAAATTTAAGATATTAGGTATATGGTTTACTAACGATCTGGAGAAGTGTGAGATAATAAACATGGAGGAAAAGTTTTCAGAAATTAGGGCATTATATAGGACTTGGCTAAAAAGACAAATAACTCCGCTTGGCAGGGTAGCAGTTCTAAAATCACTTATTTTATCAAAAATAATTCATTTATGGATTCTGTTGCCAAACCCCCCAGATCAGTTAATTAATGAACTTCAAAAATTTGTTTTTTAAGTTTGTATGGGGTAAGAAAAAAGATAGAATCAATAGAAAAACGTCAGTAAGAAGCATAACACATGGTGGGATTGGAATACCAAATGTACGACAACATATTAACGCGCTAAAATTAACCTGGATCCGTAAAGTGAGTTGCAGTGATCACAGCTGGAAACAGATACTGTGCTCACTTTATCCTAAGGCCGAAATTATTAACAAATTGGGATCCGATTTGCCCGGCAGCAACAGATTAAACAAATTTTGGAAAGATGTATTTAAAGCATACAGGGAATTAGGCAGTGCAGTTAAAGTGGAAACCACAGAAGAGCTGTGTTCTGAGCCTTTGTTTTATAACCCCAATTTGAAAATTGGTAGTAAAACTTTCTATAACAAAAACTGGATTGACAAGAATATTTCATGTGTTAGACATCTACTTGATGATGCTTGTAACTTGCTTAGTTTTCAATGTTTTGTTGCAAAGTATGGAACTATATCAGATTTTGTTACATATAATGGCTGTGTTTGCGCACTGAGAAAATATTCAAGGGAACTGGGATTAGAAATTATGTGCTCTGATGAAAATGAAAGGAACAAATTAATGACTGTAATCTGCTCTGTGCCAAGGGGAGCGATGCTGTACTACGAGCTACTGACTAAAAACACTACTGACCCAGCTTATAGTATGAAGTGGAATGAAAGATTGCATCAAAATGTTGTATGGTCACAAGTATTTAGAAAAATTAGGCAAATTCAAGATGTAAGACTAAAGTGGTTTCAGATAAGAATTGTACACAGAATAATAGCAACAAA
>CM060319.1:75770329-75778784 GCA_030674155.1 Stramonita haemastoma
CGTGCAAACGGTCACCCATCCACTTAGTAACCATACTCAACACTGCTTAACCTTAGCTCGGGGAAAAGCGAGTACGCTGACCAAAGAGCTATCCCGCCCCACAGGTTGATACAGTCTATAAATCGGATAACTCCGCTGGGACGCTGTATATCACAGCTGTCAGTTTCCCCCACTTTCAGCTTCTCTCAGCTGCTAATGATCCCATCCCAGCCCAGCCCAGCTGTGGCCAGCTGGTGCTATTTTTTTTAGCAGGAGCTGACCACACATGGACTAGGTAAAAGGAAAAAGTGCGCTAAATTGAGCACTCTTGACTAGGCTCTACTGAGTGATGTTGGATTTGTGCACTGTGATATAACCTTTCCCGTCCTCACACAACAAAGCACACCCTCCTACCCTAACCTTGATACCTGCCTGTGACACCCTCCCCTCACCTTCATACCTGCCTGTGACACCCTCCCCTCACCTCACCTTGATGCCCACCTGTGTTCAGGTACTCCCCCATCGGCATCACCTTCCTGATCGCGGGCAAGATCGTGGAGATGGAGGACTTCAGCGTGCTGCTGGGTCAGGTGGGGTTCTACTTCATCACGGTGCTGATCGGCCTCTTCATCCACGGCTCCCTCGTGCTGCCCGGCCTGTACTTCCTGGCGGTCAGGAAGAACCCCTACCGCTTCATCGCCGGCATCTCCCAGGCCATGGCCACCGCCTTTGGGACCTCCTCCAGGTAACAAGGGGGGCTGTGAGGGTGGGGGGGGGGGGGTATGATATGTGCAAGGTTGGGGTTGGTGGTGGTACAGGAGGGAAGGATTTAGGTTGTATTGTGGTTGGTGGGGTGGTGTTATTTTTATTTATTTGTTTTATCTATTCTTTTATATCGAGGATAATGGGATAAGCACTCTTGTGCTTTTTCACATCCAGTGTGACGGTTAGGTATGACGTGGGGCTGGGGTGGTGGTGATGGTGGGGGTGGTTGGTGGTGTTGGGTATGAGTGATCATGTCGTGTGGGATTCTGGTGGTGTAGTAGGGGTGTGTAGGGGAGACGGGAGGAACTATGTTGTGTTGGGTTATGTTGAGCACAGTTGGGTTGGGTTGTTGGGTTTGGTTGAGGGGGGTAGGTTTAATTTAGGTTGGAAGGGGCATTTAATGATGTAATGCATTGCATTACGTCACGTTGTTTTCTATTGAACTGTGTTGCATAGCATTTTATTGTACTGTATTGTATTGTTGTGTATTGCATTGTATTATACTGTAATTTACTGTCTTTCATTGTATTGTTCTGTGCTGTATTGTAATATATTGTACTGTATAGCTTTACGTCATATGCCCGGTAAAACGAATCCAGCAGTTTTTTTTACCACAAGTTTTATATATTTCTAATTGCTTACTTTATTTCAATAAAACATGCTTTCTCGCTGTCCACGTACACCATGCTTAATAACCCCCACAAATAAAAAAAAGTTTCATATGTGTACAAACAAACCAACATCACACCCAACACACCACACACACACACACACACACACACACACACACACACACACACACACACACACACACACACACACACACACATACACACACACTCACACACTCACACAACACACACACACACACACACACACACACACACACACACACACACACACACACACACACACACACAACACACACACACACACACACACAAACTAACCTGACGTCATCACTGTCAAAGACGTTGCTTGGAATGATATCATAATCATGATGTCACCAGTTCGGCCACCATGCCGGTGACCTTGAAGTGTCTGGAGCACAACAATCACGTGGACCCCCGGGTCAGCAGTTTCGTCATTCCTGTGGGCGCCACCATCAACATGGATGGCACGGCCCTGTACGAGGCTGTGGCCGCTCTCTTCATCGCCCAGGTCAATGACGTCTCCATGGACATCGGCAAGATCATCACTATCAGGTAGGGCCGACAGCTGTTTGTCTGTTTTTACTGTCTATTTTTCTGTGTTTTTTTTTTACTGTTTTTTCCTGTATTTCTGCTTTACTTTCGCTTTTGTTTTTGGTTTTTGGTTTGGTTGAATGGTTAGATGGTTGGATGGTTGATAGTCTGGTTGTTTCTTTGTTTATTTATCTGTTTGTTAGTTTGTTTTCTGGAACTTTTGTTTGTTTATCTGTTTTGTTTGTTTGTTTATCTGTTTTGTTTGTTTGTTTATCTGTTTTGTTTGTTTGTTTATCTGTTTTTGTTTGTTTGTTTATCTGTTTTGTTTGTTTGTTTATCTGTTTTTGTTTGTTTAGTTGTTTTTGCTTGTTTAGCTGCTTTTGGTTGTTGTTTTTTTATAGCTTTTTTGTTTGTTTGTTTATCTTGGGGTTGTTTGTTTGGCCGTTTCTTTCCAGGTAAATTATATATTTCTCTCTGTGTAGCATGATGGTTAGAACGTAGTGATCACGAACTGAAAGTCCAGGTTCGAGCCACCACTGAGATGTCCGTTCGTGAGGATTTTGTCCCCAGTATTTAACCTGTTCCGCTTTTTGGAAGAGTTGCCTATTGTGTGCCAGTGGGAACGGATGACAGAATTTACAAACCAGTAAACACATGGAGATGGAAGTAAAAGACAAATATACATATGAGAGCTTATTATTTTTTTTATAAGTCTTTATCGCAGGTCTGTTTGCCTGCCTGTCTGTGTGCTTGTATATCTGTCGCCATCTTTGTAAGTATTGTCTCTCTGCCGGGCCTGTCTGTCTGTAGGTATGTCTGGCAGCGTCTTTCTAGGGATTGCATTATTTTCTGTGTCTGTTTGTTCGCATGTCTGTCTGCGTGTTTCGTTATAGGTATTGCACTAGTGTCTGTCTGTTTGTATGTCTGAATCCTAAGCTGCCTGACTTCACGAGTAGCACTAACAATGTCAATTTTTGTCACTGCTTTTTTCCCTTAAACTTATTTCTTGTAACATATCCTTAAAATGGTCTTTAGTCACTGCCTTGATTTTTCACTGTATCACCCCTCAATCAAGATGGGGCTCTGAGATTTATCGTTTGACCTTTCAGTGTGAGATTTGTTCATGTCTAACAGGGCCTCTGTAGCAATTCTTTTATAAGCATTCACTCAAAACAGGGTCTCTATGTTCAATATAGTAGTTTTTTTTAGTTTTAACAAATGTAAATCTTACAGATTTTTTGTGTGTGACATGTATCCCTAGCAGGGCCTCTACATCAGTGTGTGTGTGTGTGTGTGTGTGGAGGGGGGTGGGGTTTCTGTGTCAACATTCCTCCCTGACAGAGCCTCAAAATCAGTGCATTGAACTTTCTGTATTTGAACTTTTATTCTGACAGGGTTCCTTGCAGTCCCTGTCTTACTTTTTCACTGACGACTTGTATCCCTATTAGGGCCCCTGTCTTCAGTGTATTGATTTTTTCTCTGTGTGTGAAACTTTATCCCTGATAGTGCCTCTGTAGTTTGCCAGCTACAATCAGTAAAGTTTGAATTCAGATTTAATTCAATCAACTCCAAATCAAGTTCTGCTGACATATGCAAGGGAAACGTTGAATGCTTTTTAGTTCCTCGACTAGAGCTCCAAGGTTCACCGATAGTGAGATTGTAGGTATACAACCATTTCTGCCCCACCCCCGAAGTTAGTTTGAATGAATGAATGAATGAATGAATGAATGAATGAATGAATGAATGAATGAATGAATGAATGAATGAATGAATGACCTTTAGTTTTCCAAGACTACAATAAGCATTCACATACTTTTTTTCATCCGACCCTTGCCCAGAGAAAAAGACAGACAGACTGACAGACACATAGACAAACAGACAGACAGAGAAAGAGAGAAGAGTGTGTGTGTGTGCGTGTGTGCATGCGTGCGTGTGTGTGTGTGTGTGTGCGTGCGTGCGTGCGTTCCGGTGCGTGTGTATGTGTGTGTGTGTGTGTGTGTGTGTGTGTGTGTGTGTGTGTGTGTGTGTGTGTGTGTGTGTGTGTGTGTGTGTGTGTGTGTGTGTGTGTGATTCTGGAATCTGTCATTGACAGATATCGTTATCAGCAGAATTGCACGACTGTCATCTTTCAATGCAACCTTGGCCTCAATACTGGTGATACAAAATCTGTCATCTTTTTAGAGTGTCCTTGTCCTTCACTTCAAATCCTGTTACAGAAAACCTTGGGCATAATGATGTCCAGGAAATCTTGTTGGCGACCTCCAGTTACAATCGGTGGATCGGTGGTATAGGGGTAACGCACCTGCCTAGAAAGTGAAAAGTGTGTGGGGGTTCAATTCCTGTGTGTGTCCGAAACATTTCCCATATTCATTGGACCGTGAGTGGTGGTCTGGGTGCTAGTCTTTTTGATGAGACGATAACCATTCCTATGTGCAATACTCATTTAATGCACGTAAAAGAACCCACAGCAGCAAGACAGTTGTCCCTAGTAAACTTCTTTTTAAAAGCCACCCTGAAAGGAAACTAGATACATAAATATGAAGACAGAAACAAAAAACCGGGTGGCGCTGTTCTTGTGGTGACGTGCTCTTCCCGGAGAGAGCAGCCAGAATTTCACGCAGAGAAAATTGCCGTGACTTAAAGTCGTCTTCATTACAATACAATACAACAAAGTGTGACGGGAATCTATTTTGGCAGAGGAGTTGCCTGCCAGTAGCCCTCGTGGGAGTCTGACTATGATGATCAAGGTCTTTGGCTGACTCCTGCTGTCTTTTGCTTTCAGTGGGATTAGTGCCGTGACTGGCATCCACAGCATTTTAATGGAGACATATTGTGAATGATTGTTGTATTGGACTTTTACATGTCAGCGTATGCATTAATGTAACTACTGGTCAAAACTGCCATGGGGTGAATATGTTGATAACAAGTATATAAAAAAACAACTTAAAACAAACACAACTAGCAACAAGGAATGGATATATACATTTATATAACTGCTTACACACTAGTACAAGAAGTTTTAAAACAACAAAAACACATGAGTGCTGATTTCATAATTTTGGAAAGAAAAACAGAAAAAAAAACAAAAGCACTTTGTGAAAAGCGATAATGTATTAAGGAAGAAGTAACTTCCAAGTGCTTATTCACACATCAGAAAATGATGATTTAGTACGTAGAATGCTCAATCATGTTAATGAAGGGTTCTGTGCTTTATCATTAGAACACATCCTTCATTGTTATCGATATTCAACTTTTCTCAATTGAGGTAACAAAGTATTCTTGAATCTTGAATCTAGATACAAACTGGAAAATTTATTGAAAACAAAGATAGCCAAGGCAATCAGGTGCACGCACAAAGTTCTCTGTGTCTACATAAACTTCACAACAAATTGATTCCACCAAACAGAAAAAAAGCCGCAAATACACGAAAAAAAAAGAAGATATACAATTCTCACACACAAACTCACACACACACACACACACACACAAACACACACACAAACACACACACACACACACACACACACACAAACACACACACAAACACACGCGCACACACACACACACACACACACACACACACACACACACACACACACACACACACACAGATGCAATTCCAAACTTTTTCTTCCATTCCACTCACACCGCACATCTCCTCCCTAAACCTGTTTTGGAACGGATGAAAGAAAAAGACGGAAAATGGAGGTCAGTCAGAACCGGAAGTGACGCGATGCGCACAAAAGGTCGCAGTACTGTACACACAGGAAGAAGGGGGGAAGAAGAAGGGGGGGGGGGGGCACTGGGCTTCTGCTCGGCTGCGCTGTCCTTTTCCTTGTCCTTTTGCATTGTCCTTTTTCTGTCCGCTTCTGTCCTTGTGTGTGTCTGATAATGAGGTTAGAGCCACAGCAGCTGTTCCCAGTTTTCTCATGCTGCTTCTCTCTTCTCTGTGTGTCGTGTCACGCTATGTATGTTTCTTTTCCGTCTGCCTGTGTGTCTGTATTTCTGTGTGTGTATGTGTGTGTGTCTGTGTGTGTGTGTCTGTGTGTGTGTCTGTCTCTTTCTCTGTCTAAGTCTGTCTGTGTGTTTGTCTATCTGTCTGTCTCTGTCTCTCTATGTCTCTATATCTCTCTGTCTATCCGTCTGTCTGTCTGTTCTCTTTTTCTCTGTCTCTGTCTCTGTGTCTGTCTCTGTCTCTATCTGTCTGTCTGTCTGTCTCTCTCTGTGTTTCTGTCTGTCTGTCTGTCTGTCTCTGCCACCTCTGTCTCTATGTTTCCTCTCAGTCTCTCTCTCTCTCACTCTCTCTGTCTCTGTCTCTGTTTCTGTCCCTCTCTCTATCCATCTCGATCTGTTTGTCTATCTGTCTGCCTGTATGTCTGTCTTTCTGCTTGTCTGTCATTCTGTCTGTCTGTCTCTGTCTCTGTCTGTCTTCCTCTCTCCCTGCCTTTCTGTCTCTGTGTCTGTGTCTGTGTCAGTGTCTGTCTGTCTGTCTGTCTGTCTGTCTGTCTGTCTGTCTGTCTGTCTCTCTCTCTCTCTCTCTCTCTCTCTCTGTCACTCTCTTCTCTCTCTCTGTCTCTGTTTCTCTCTCTGTCTGTCTCTCTCTATCTCTGTCTGTCTGTCTGTCTGTCTGTCTCTCTCTGTCTGTCTGTCTGTCTGCCACTGTCTGTCTCTAAGTTTCCTCTCAGGCTCTGTCTCTCTTACTCTCTCTGTTTCTGTTTCTGTCTCTGTTTCTATCTCGATCTGTTTGTTTATCTGTCTGCCTGTATGTCTGTCTTTCTGCTTGTCTGTCATTCTGTCTGTCTGTCTCTGTCTGTCTTCCTCTCTCCCTGCCTTCCTGTCTCTGTGTCTGTGTCTGTGTCAGTGTCTGTCTGTCTGTCTGTCTGTCTGTCTGTCTGTCTGTCTGTCTATCTGTCTGTCTGTCTGTCTGTCTGTCTGTCTGTCTGTCTCTCTCTCTCTCTTCCTCTCTCTCTCCTCTCTCTCTCTCTCCTCTCTCTCTCTCTCTCTCTCTCTCTCTCCTCTCCTCTCTTCTCTCTCTCTCTCTCTCTCTCTCTCCTCTCTCTCTCTACCATCAGTTTTCTAATGATGTGAGCCCTTCCTTTCTCACCCTACTTTTTTTGTTTTAACACTTTGGTTTCTGAGTTTTGTGTTTTAACTTTTCTCATCATCACACACATTCTAATTCCCCACTTGTGCAACAGCAGAGGAAGAAAAAACAGAGTGGATTCCTTATTAGATTTTGAACAGGTTCTTTGATTACATGCATGGCTTCATCCTCCCTCCCCCCTCTCCATCTTTCTCAAAAAGAGTAACAATAAGCCGTGAACACCAATATACCATTAGTGTGATTCTGATTTTTTTTGGTGAAGATAATTATTGTCGTTTCTGCTTTCTGTTGGTTTGTTATGGGCTTTCTTTTGTTGTTGTTTTCCTTACTGTTGCATTTTATTCTTGCTGCTCTTACATTCACCAGTTTATTTTTTGTCTTTTTTATTTCAATTAAGCAAACGAGAATGTAAGATTGGAATTTCTTTAAAGTCTGTACTGTAGCCCATATATGGGTCACTTGGCAGGCTGTCAATGTACTCTACCATAATCTACTGTGATGTACTGTGCTGTACTACAAGTCTTGATCATAAAGATAATTTCTGGCACATTTTTCTCAGCATACATGATCTCAATATTGTTCTTGTTGAATGGTAAGTCCTGGCATTTTTCCAGTGTTCTTAGCATCATTTCTGATATTGTTTCTGTTGTTTCTTCTTGCATCTTTGGCTCGTTTGATGATGATGTTTTTGTATTTTATAGTTCTCTCTCTCTCTCTTCTCTCTCTCTCTCTCTCTCTCTCCCCTCTCTTCTCTCTCTCTCTCTCTCTCTCTCTCTCTCTCTCTCTCTCTCTATCTCTCTCTCTTCTCTCCCTCTCTCTCTCTCTCTCTCTTTTACCTACCTTTACTGGATGATAGCCCATAGTGCCTGGTCTTCTGTGCTTGTAACTTTGCATGAGGTCTGCCTGTTCGTCATTAGAGCTGTTCATTTCATTGTACAGGCTGCATCCTGGGTGTATTTGTGTTTCAGTAACCAACCAAACGCTAACATGAGTTTCAGTATGTGTAACATGCATATGTAATCTTCTGCGTGTGTATACAGAAAGCAAAGGACCACACGGAGTGGAGGAATGCTGGTTGCAAAATGTTCAGTGGTACCACCATATTTGTGTAAGACTACGGGTTAGGTGAACATGAAGGTTATTTGTATATTATACATAAAAGGAATTTAAGGCACTGGAAAATTATTACACAGGAATTTTACTCGGGAAGGTTTTTTTTTTAAATCCCCCCCACTTCATTCATCAGACGCCAAGATTCGAACTCAGTGCCTCTTACACCCACAGGATTGAAGTAAACGGTCCTAAAAACCACTTCGCTACAGCGTCCCACTAAGAAATGTCGATACATGGATTCTTGATTGTTTGGGATGTTGTGGCAGTCTTGTTGACGTCATCTACCAGCAGTGGAGTGTGGCCAATCCAC
>CM060319.1:75786384-75791384 GCA_030674155.1 Stramonita haemastoma
ATATTTATTGATTTAACGTATAAGTCCCTTTTCCAAACTGACTTAAATATGCATGTTTAGTCCCTGTGTGATACAGGACTTTCAAAATGTTGCGTAAGATGTTGTTGTATGACTCTTCAGTGGTACTGTTGAGGATACGAAATATAAATATAACCATCAATACGTTTCTATTAGGTGTCTAAGTAGATTGCAACTGATTTGATATTTTGAAAACAAAAGTAATTTGTAAAAAATGGGGAAAGATCCTATAATGAGCATGTAAACATATAATTACGAATAAATTTGTTTGTTTGTTTTTTTTCCAAAAATTGAAAAAAGTAAACTATATAAAACAACGAATGTTTGTTTCCAAAGTCAACGTTCGGGGTTTGCTCTATTTTTAACAAGCTCTGCCTCCTTTTAAACTTCTACACAAAATAGTGATCTGTTCTTTGTAAGAATAAATCATTTTAAAAATCCAATGAAACAAGACTCAGAGATCTCTGAGCTGATTATATATAATATATATATATATATATATATATATATATATATAAAATATATATATATATATATATATATATATATATATATATACAGCGTCGAGTGTGGATGGGTGACCATTTGCGCGCCATGGCTACAGTACAGTTCCCCCAGCTGTAATTGGGTACCTGCCCTCTTTAGGGTCAAGGAAAGTAAAGCAGCGAGGAAGAGGAGATGGGCGCCTCCCTCAACATGCTGGCCCCTAGAGAAGCTGAGGTCACTGACGCCTCGCTCCCCTACGATCACATAGGTTATGGGACACCTTATTATATATATATATATATATATATATATATATATATATATATATATATATATATCTCTCTCTCTCTCTCTCTCTCTCTCTCTCTCTCTCTCTCTCTCTTGTGTGTGTGTGTGTGTGTGTGTGTGTGTGTGTGTGTGTGTGTTCAGTTATATGGATTTGGGCAGGAGAGCAAAGACTACTGAGGGTGTTGTGTCTGTACACTGCAAGCAGTGAAAGATATTGAAAACAATGGCATGGGGCGGTCTCGAATCGTATACGTAAATTTAACATTTCTTCTTACAAGCAAACGAGCCTACATGCAATCAACTCACGTATGATCTTACTTAGCCATCTGTGAAAGAATAAAGTGTTTTGCATGCAAGCAGAGGCGCGCGCGCGCACACACACATACACACTCACGTATGCATATTCAGTCATTCGGATGAGACTATAAACCGAGGCCCGTGTGCGAACGCACGCAGAACATCTTGCGCACACGTTAAAACCCCGTTCCGCCCTTCGGAAGAGCAGGCCATCGTGTGCCGGTAGGAGCGGATGACAATTTTTTTTTTTATTAATTTTTTAAACCCCAGCATGCACACAGGTGTCGTGTTTAGACACCATCCCTGATGGGAAAAAAAAATAATGGGTAGGCGCTGCACTTGTGGCGATGGGCTCTCCCCAGGGAGAGCAGCACGAATTTCACGCAGAAAAATCTGCTGTAACATAAAGTGGTATAAAATAAAATATAAAAAAATAAATATAAAGAAGATAGAGAAGGAAAACAAAGACATTTCACCAATTAGACCTCTGCCATCAATTAAAAAAATACTTTTGATAAATCAATTAATACAAATTAAAATAAGAAATCTGGAAAACCTTTGGCAGTAGGCCTATGTCTTTTTAGGAAGGGTCATGCTGTTGGCCTATCCAAAGTTGAGTATCCATCCGTTCGTGGGTGACCCAGCCTGAGGTCCCAGCCTCGTTAGTAGAATACAGCGGGACACTTTTAAATACATTATTTCTATATTTCTAGGACAACGGAGTAACCACTGGTGCGCGATTTTTTTTTTTTTTTTACATCTAGTCCCCGTGTGTATGGAGTTGTGTTGTGTCATACGTTCCCACAGTCACACAATGGCCTACTCTTCCCAAATGCGGGATAGATTTTAACGTGTGTGCAAGTTGTTCTGCATGCGTTCACGGGACCTCGGTTTTTAGAGCATCACCCCAATGACTTTTGGGGGTGGAGTCGGCGCTGATGCTAACGCCAGAGGGAATCTGGAAAGATCCCCTTGAACGGGATTCAAACACCGGTCAGCAGATCATATGCACAGGCTCTAACCAACCAGACCATCCCATCAATCGTATTCACAACTAAAAATAATAAACGCCTAGCGAATCTTTGTGCCTTGTTTCGGTTTCGTAGAGAAAGGATGCAAGGGAGGTAGTAGGATCAGTCTTAGAGAAAAACCTAAACACAGGCAAGAGAAGTCGGATCTTTGCGCGCGCGCGCGAACACACACACACACACGCACACACACACACACACACACACACACACACACACACACACACACACACACACACACACACAGGTCTGCACTGTATGTTGACTTGGGCGATCGTAACCATCTCCACTGTTCTTTATCTGACATGAGTTAAGATACCATAGTTAGTCACCAAGAGACAAGGTCGTTTTAAGGAATCTAGCGTTGGGGTTGTTGTATTTTTTGTGTGTATTTTTAATCTATTTTCTGGATAGTTTATGTGGTTATCTCACAACGGGGTCAACGTCCTGGGTTGACCCTTATGGTTGGCCACTAAACATTAAAATCAAGTCAGAATGCAGCTACCTTAATGGTGGGCACACACGCACGCAAAAACCTCACCATTCGCGAACCTCGGAGCTTTAGCCAAGGAAAGAACACACACACACACACACACACACACACACACACACACACACACACACACACGCACGCACGCACGCACGCACGCACGCACGCACGCACACAGATCAAATCAAATCAAACCAAATCAAAATTTTATTTCCAGATGATACATTGAGTAAGCAATAAATTTGCCTCTTTTCATCAAGCCATCTATCTAGCAACCCCCCCCCCCCCCAAAAAAAAAAAAAAAAAAAAAACAACAACAACAACAACAACAACAAACAAACAACAACAAAATCATAACAACAACAAAACAAAACAAGAGGGGGAAAAGCAACAAAAAAAAACAGAGAGAGAGAGAGAGAGAGAGAGAGAGAGAGAGAGAGAGAGAGAGAGAGAGAGAGAGAGAGAGAGAGAGAGAGAGAGAACATCTTGCATACACGTTAAATCCTGGTCCGCTTTTCGAAAGAGTAGGTCATTGTGTGCCGGTGGAAACAAATGACATACACACGGGGACTACATGAAAAAATAGCATCTGAATGCTTATTCCATCATCCTGATATAGAAGAATTATCGTCGAACGCTCAGACAGTAACTCTTGTCTGTTATTTTAGCGAAAATGTGCTGGGCTTCTGTAAGTACCTGACAAGTCAAGCCCAGCATATCCTACTTCAGTTTTTGGTTGTGTTTGAGACTAAGTTGGGTGGGTGGGTGGGGGAATCAAGAAAGGAAAGCATAAAGAACAACCATGGACAATGACACCAGGGAAAGAACACACACACACACACACACACACACTTAATAACACACACACACTTAATAAACACACACACACACACACACACACACACACACACACACACACACACACACACACACACACACACACACACTTGATAACACAAACACGCTTAATAACACACACACACACACACACACACACACACACACACACACACACACACACACACTTGATCACACACACACACACACCACACACACACACACACACACACACACACACACACACACACACTAACACTAACACACACACACACTTGATCACACACACACACACACACTTGATCACACACACACACACACACACACACACACACACACACACACACACTTGATAACACACACACGCTTAATAACACACACACACACACACACACACACACACACACACACACACACACACACCACGCTCGCGCGCACGCACGCACGCACGCACACACACACACACACACACACACACATACACCGATAGATTGCCCAACCGTGACACGAACTTGCGCCCTTCAAACCATAATATGCACAACTCTCAAAACACTTTGTCGACGAAACCCTGCCAAAGCAAAGCAAACTTGCATATATCATACGTAGCCTAGTCTCAAGGCCTATGACCGTACATTTTACAGAAACATTATAGGCCTGTCTGGCTATGCCCAACAAGCCATATCGAATTCAAATTATGCACACAACCACCAAGAAAGCGCAGCTTATCTCAAGGACTTTCGGCCGAGGCGAAATTGATAAAGTTGGCGAGGCTATTTCCTTTACTACATTTGTGCTCAAAACTCGCGTACATGTACAGCATACAGGCCTACTATACTGGAAAAGGCGACAAAGCTGAACTAGCCTATATAGGCCTTGCTTAGGAGTGCAAACTGTCTTGGCAAACCATCATCAAAATGGCGACTGGGTGTCCGACGATTCCCCTTTCTTCCGGTTATTTCATGCCGGCTGTGGGGTTGGGGACTTTTGACAATCTGAAGGTAATCAATATCATCTAACAGATGTTCGTTATGGTGTACTTAGAGGGGGAGAACCTGAAAATTAAAAGGTTGACAGTAGACGACTACTCAAGCTCGCACGTTTTGTAGCACCTAAACCAGTTCTTTTGAGTGCTAGTCTAAAGACTTACTGGATATGTTTTGTTACTGTTGGATCTGTTTCACCCTTTAATTAAAGAAAGAAATATTTTCATGGGGCACTATGGCCTAAGAAGTCATAACTCATGAGCTATTTTAGATCTAGCTCAATCTTTCAAATCAAGCCTCTCTCTCTCTCTCTCTCTCTCTCTCTCTCTCTCTCTCTCTCTCTCCCTCTTTCGCGCGCGTGCTTGCGCGCGCGCGTGCATATGTACGAGCACATGTGAGCTCAATGCACTTGCTGGTATGTAAGAAAACTATACAGTCAGACATACCAGTGGGCACTATACATGAACCCTTGCCGATATGCATGTATTTATTTTTTGCCATTACCTCACGGCCTTTTCGCACTGATGTGCCCATAATAAGCACATCTTTCGAACCATTGTAATGTTTCCCATG
>CM060319.1:75811368-75813868 GCA_030674155.1 Stramonita haemastoma
CCAGGAGTTTTTCTGCTTGGTTTTTCAGTCTGTTGAGGACTACCTGCAGCATGATCTTGCTAGGATGACTTATGAGACTGATGGTTCTGTAGTTCTGGCATTTCTTGAGGTTTCCTTTCTTTGGCAGGGGTATTACAAGAGACTGTGTCCATTCTTTTGGCCATTCTTTGGTGTCGTGGATCTTCTGACAAAGTTCTGTGAATCGCCTTGCTGTTTCATTCCCTCCATTTTTTATGAGTTCAGCTGGGATGTTATCAATTCCAGGGGACTTCCCCTTCTTCAATTGTTTAATAGCTGCATCTACTTCACACCTTAGTATTGGTGGGTCTTTATCTTGGTGTTCAGGGGGTTTGTCAGAAACTATGTTGGTATCTGGGCGTAGTGGGTAGTTGTACAATCCCTCACAGTATTCTGTCCAGCGTTGGAGGATGGCATTGTTTTCCGTTAAAAGATTTCCTTCTTTGTCTTCAATAACAGAGGCTTTAGGCTGTGTGGTTTTCGTTAGTGCTTTCAAAGTGTCGTAAGCTGTTTTGCTGTTTCCCTTGGTCATTCCAGCTTCGATGTTGTTGCATTGTTCTTCTATCCACCCTTCTTTGGCTTCTCTCATCTTTTTCCTCACCTCTCTGTGGCTATCCATGTACTTCTTGTAAGCTTCTTGACTTGTGAACTTTTGTTTCTTAAGTTCTCTTCTTTTGTCGCAGAGGTCAAGAACCTCATTTGTCACCCAGGGTTGTTTCTTTGTTCTGCTTCTTCCTAATGTTTCTTCTGCTGCTGTCGTTAGCACTTCTTTGATGTTGTTGGCCAATGTGTCCACATCATTGTCGATGGCTGTGAGTGCGGCGAACTTTCCTCCTATGTTGGCTTGGAAGATCTCAACCACTGTTGGGTCTTTGAGTTTTTCCAGGTCGAATCTTATGCGTGGGCTTTTTGGCTGTTGTTTTGCTTTCAGTTTCAGTCTGATGGTGGTAAGTACAAGGTCGTGGTCACTGCCAATGTCAGCTCCTGGGAATGTTCTTGTGTTTGCCTTGTTTATGCTGGATTTGAATCTTTGGGGTGACAGAATGTAATCAATTTGATTATGAATCAGACCATTTGGTGAGTGCCAGGTTGATGTTCTGGATGGCTTGTGAGGGTGGAGTGTGTTAGCCAAAGTAAGTTTGTGCTTCTTTGCGAATTCCAGCAGCCGCTGTCCTCTGTCATTTGTTTCTCCCAGTCCAAATCGTCCTGTGGTTCCTGCCCAGGTGTCATAGGCATCAGGTCCCACCTTAGCATTCCAGTCGCCTTCCACAATAAGGATGTCTTTTTTGGGCGTTTTGGAGATGACGTTTTCAAGTTCTTCATAGAATTCTTCTATCTGATCATCATCGTAGTCAGATGTTGGAGCATACACTTGGATGATGGTGGGATTCTGGGGTTTTGCAGAAACTCTGATTGAGATGAGTCTGCTGGATACTGGTGTGCAGCTGATGATGCTTGACACAATCTCTTTCCTGACAATAAAGCCTACTCCATGTTGATGTAGTTTCTCTTCTCCGCTGTACCATATTTTGTGGCCGTCTTGCGTGGTTGTTTCTCCGAAGCCAATCCATCTGACTTTTGCAAGCCCTATGATGTCCCATTTATACCTCTGTAATTCATGTGTAAGTTCCTGTACTCTTCCTGTTTGGTACAGAGTCCTTACATTCCATGTACCAATGGTTGCCCCTTTAGCTGGAAGCTTTAGACTTGGTTCTGCCCCAGTAGCACACTTGTCGCTCCCACCCTGGAGGCTTGCAGTGGGTAGCGCGGTCGTTGTTGATCCGGGCCTCGACCGATCCGGCATGTTCTTTCTGTTTTGTTTTTCTCGTCATGTCCTTGCAGTGGGCTTGAGGAAGCTTGGTGGCCTACTCTTACGAAAAGCGGAACAGGATTTAACGTGTGCGCAAGATGTTCTGCAAGATGTGTGTGGTGTGTGTGAGAGTGTGTGTGTGTGTGTGTGTGTGTACGCGCGCGCGTTAGTCTTTGTCTGGTCTAAATGCACAAATACAAACCAAAAAGCAATAAAGTGAAAAAAATAGTCAGAAAATTCATTACCTTAGATGTTCTCTCGGACTCGCTCTCCAAAAAAAGAGAGTGAATTAAAACAAAAGTCGGACACATCCGATACGGTATGACATTTCCACTCAGTTATTTGTTGCAGTTCTTGAAAGCAAAACTTCAAAGCTAGGATGATAATTCTAGACAGATTGACGAGAGGACACTTCCTTTCGGTTGTCTGAGGGTAAAGAATAAAAGAGAACAGTAATTAGTTTTCGACTACTGTTGTTGTTGTTGTTGTTGTTGCTTCTTGTTCTTATTCTGGTTCTTCTTGTTGTTGTTCTCCTCCTCCTAATCCTCCTTCTCCTTCTCCTCCTCCTCGCCCTCCTCCTCCTCCTCCTCCTCCTCCTCCTCCTCCTCCTCCTCCTCCTCCTCCTCCTCCTCCTCCTCCTCCTCCTCCTCCTCCTCCTCTTCCTTGTTGTTG
>CM060319.1:75818868-75824445 GCA_030674155.1 Stramonita haemastoma
CTTATGCAGAAGACGAAACCTCTAACTTAAGGATGCTTATTTAAAGATACAAAGTGTCTCACAATTTACAGGTGTCAGAAAACAGTAGTACTGCACATCGATAAAATTGCATGGAATATTATCTAATCAAGTCTCCTGTCGCGCTAAGTCTAGCACACTACATCTAGCATACAAACAATATTATTTACAAAATCTCTTACTCATTCACACACACACACACACGCGCACGCACGCACACACACACACATGCATACACACATGGGAGATAACTCCCTGTCGCGCTGTCTCACACGCTAGCTCTACCGGTACTAGATCTACTGCGCCTGGCTACATATATATATATATATATATATATATATATATATATATATATATATATATATATATATATATATATGAGACAGAAACAGAGAGCAACGAAGTAAGTAAGAGAGAGACAGACAAACAGACACATAGACTGACAGCGAGATCTGGTAGAAATGATGTGTCGATCTAAAGCTGTGTTAAAGCAGTCGTTTTTCTTCTACTTTTTTGTCTCTTTATAATTATTTGCTTTCTTCATTTTCAAGGGGATTTAAAGTAAAGGTTAAGGCATTGTTTCTTTTCTCTTTTACAAATTGTTCCATCATTCTTTTTTTCTCTACTTTTTTTCGTCTTTTTCTGTCTTCAATTTCTTGGGGGATTTAAAGTAAAAGTCAGGTCATTTTTTCTTTTCTTTTATTGATATTGCTTCATTATTCGTTTTTTTCCCTCTACTTTATTTCTTCCTTTTCAGTCCTCAGTTTCTTGGGAATTGAAAGAAGTCAAGTCATTACTTCTTTTCTTTATTCATACTATTTCATTATTCTTTATTTCTCTCCTTTTTTTCTTTTTCTGTCTTCAATTTCTTCAAGAAGTCAAGCCATTACTTCTTTTCTTTAATCATATTGTCCCATTAATCTTTTCTCTCTTTTTTTCTGCCTCCAGCTTCTTATTTAAAGAAGTCAAACCACTATTTCTTTTCTTTCTTCATACTATTTCATTATTCTTTATTTCTCTGCTTTTTTTTTCCTTTTCTGTCTTCAATTTCTTTGGAATTTAAAGAAGTCAGGTCCTTACTTCTTTTCTTTCTTTATTTTGTTCCATTCATCTTTTTTTTCTCTACTTTCTTTTTCTTTTTCTGTCTTTAGTTTCATTAGAATTTAAAGAAGACGAATGATTACTTCTTTCCTTTATTCATAGTTTCATTAGTCTTTTTTTTCTTTACATTTTTTCTTTTTCAGTCCTCATTTTCTTGGGAATTTAAGGAAGTCAAGTCCTTACTTCTTTTCTTTATTCATACTGTTTCATTATTCTTTATTTCTCTCCTTTTTTTCTTTTTCTGTCTTCAATTTCTTAAAGAAGTCAAGTTATTATTTATTTTCTTTATTCATATTGTCCCATTAATCTTTTCTCTCTTTTTTTCTGCCTCCAACTTCTTATTTAAAGAAGTCAAGCCACTATTTCTTTTCTTTCTTCATACTATTTCATTATTCTTTATTTCTCTGCTTTTTTTTCCTTTTTGTCTTCAATTTCTTAGGAATTTAAAGAAGTCAGGTCCTTACTTCTTTTCTTTCTTTATTTTGTTTCATCAATCTTTTTTTCTCTACTTTCTTTTTCTTTTTCTGTCCTTAGTTTTGCGAGAATTTAATGAAGACGAATCATTACTCTTCTTTCCTTTATTCATAGTTTCATTATTCTTTTTTTTTTCTACTTTTTTTCTTTTTCAGTCCTCAGTTTCTTGGGAATTTAAGGAAGTCAGGTCATTATTTCTTTTCTTTATTTCACTATTCTTTTTTCTCTTCTATCTCCACAGTGTCAGACCCCCAGCCTGCCTGTCGCACCAACCTGTGCAGCAACGCTACCCTGGACCTCAGCTGTCCGGCACAGTCCGTGCTGCACGTGCGCAACCTGACCTGCCAGGCGGGCATGGTGACCTGCTCGCCCCCCACCTTCTTCACCCTGTACACGCTGTGCGAGGGGCGCCCCCAGTGTGACGCCTCGGGGCTGCGGCTGCTGCCCCCCCTGTCCACCTACTGCGGCCTGACCTCGCCCCCCGAGTTCAGGAACGTCTTCGTGGATTATGTGTGTGTGCCGGGTGAGTTTGGGTTTTGTTTGTGGGGTGTGGGGTGTGGGTGTGGGGGGGTGGGGGGGGGGGGGGTGTGTGGTGGGGTTGGGGGGTGTGTGGGTGGGGGATTGGGTGGGTGTGTGTGTGTGTGTGTGTGTTGTGTGTGTGTTTATGTGCGTGCGAGCGTGTGTGTTAGTGTGTGTGTGTTTATGAGAGAAAGGGAGATAGAGAGAGAAAGGGAGATCGGAGAGAGAGAGAGAGAGAGAGAGAGAGAGAGAGAGAGAGAGAGAGAGAGAGAGAGAGATGCCATTGGTCCATACATACAACACACTTCACCACACAACACCACATCACACCACACTTCACCACACTACACCACAAAGCACCACACCACTCCGCTCCACACTATACCACTCCACTCCTCGCCATAGCATCTCACACCACACCCGATATTTCACCACAGAAAAATCTGCCACAACACACTAATGGGTACACAATGGCAAAAAAAACAAAACAAAACAAAAAACGAACACT
The DNA here is from genome assembly GCA_030674155.1 of Stramonita haemastoma. Classification (NCBI taxonomy): domain Eukaryota; kingdom Metazoa; phylum Mollusca; class Gastropoda; order Neogastropoda; family Muricidae; genus Stramonita; species Stramonita haemastoma. The sequence continues at coordinate 75,821,489 of CM060319.1, forward strand.
ATCACTCCTTCTCACCTCACAAACTTTTTTTTTTTCTTTTCCTTTTCAGAACACATGGTCTGGAACAAATGTTCCGGAGACAAACAGAAACAACAACAACAGCACCAGACTCTGACGGAACCCTTCGGGGTTCTGATGAGCCCGGGGTTCGCGGAGAGGGCGGTGGACAGCGGGGGCGGGCAGTGCCAGTGGTTCCTGACCCCGGAGGCTCAGGGGCGGAGGGTGCACGTGCTGGTTCACATGGCCTCCGGAACGTGGAGCCACGGCAACTGCACAGACAACTTCTTGCAGGTTTGTTGGTGTTGTTGTTGGTGTTGTTGTGTGTGTATGTGAGTGGGGGGGGGGGGGGGTGAGGGGGGGTGATGGTGTGTGTGTGTAGGGTGGGTGTGTGTGTGTGTTTATTTATTTTTTATATTCTTTTATATCGAGGATAATAGGATAAGCACTCTTGTGCTCTTTTACAGCTAGTCCCCGTGTGTTTGCAGTTTTGTAAATGTCATCTGTTCCCACCGGCACACGATGGCCAACTCTTACGAAAAGCGGAACTGGATTTAACGTGTGCGCAAGATGTTCTGCGTGTGTTCACACACGAGGCCTCCAAGAGAAAATCCCCTCGAACGGGAATCGAACCCAGGTTGTCAAATTGCGAGCGCAATGTTGTGACCACTAGACTATCCCTTCACCCCCCCCCCCACCCCCCCCCCCCCCCCCCGTCACACCACGTGTGTCTGTCTGCATACGTGTGTCTGTGTGTATGCATGCTATTTTCCGGCTATAATTATCACAGGGGGGGAGGGGGGGGGGTTGTTTGTTGAGACGGGGGCAGTGGGGCGGTTACTCTGTGTGTGTTGAGACAGGGGGGGGGGGGGGGGGCTGTGACTGTGTGTGCGTGCGTGTAGGGTGGAATGATTGTTGTGTGGTTGTTCCGCCTTTTTCATTTGGTTCAGATCAGGCCTGTCAGGACAAATGAGTTTGTCAGACTGATTGACTGACTGTAGCGAGAACGATATTGATCACTTCACTTTCACATTGATGAAATATCTCAACTGTCCGCACTTTTCGTTTGTCAGACCGAGTCCCTGCCTGGGTCACCGGTGTGTTCGGTCATGTGATTGCTGTTGATGTGGACTGGAAAGAATAAGGAAGAAGGATAGAACGCAGGAGAAAAGGGAGAGGGTTACACACACGCACGCACGCACGCTCGCACACACACAGAGGAAGTGGGAGAGAGAGAGAGAGAGAGAGAGAGAGAGAGAGAGAGAGAGAGAGATTAAAAAATTGTATTCCAAGAGTTGTGAATCAAGCTACAGTCATGCCTTTTGTGCCCCACAAATACTTGCGCCTTAGGAAGATATACACACAAAACGTTTCATAGATGATACATGCATGCACACGCGCGCGCGCGCTTACGCACGCACGCACACACACACACACACACACACAGCACCCCCCCCCACACACACACACACACACAGCACACACACACACACAGCACACACACACACACAGCACACACACACACACACACACACACACACACCCCACACACTCACACACACACACACACACACACACACACACACACACACACACACACACACACACACACACACACACACACAACACAACACACACACACACACACACACACACACACACACACACACACACACACATACACACCAAATTTCACCTGTGGATTGCAGGAGGTTGGGGGGGGGGATCACGACTGAAAGCAAACACACTAGACGAAACACACAAAATTAGAATACAATTTTAAGATAGAACATGCAGGATCGATAGACAGAAGAAGAAGAAAAAAGAAGAAATAAACTAAATTAATCATAGAAAGCAATAAAGAGAGAAAAGGAAAAGAGAAGACATGAGACAGATAGGCAGGCATAAGACGGGAGAGAAAGAAGCTAAGAAAGAGGAAAAAGAGAGGGAGTAATAAGAAAAGGGAAAGGGAAAAAACAGAGAAAAGACAAAGAAAACAGCTTGACAAAACACAGGCAAATCCAACAATTGAAAAACAAAGTGAGGTTTTGAAAAAAAAAAGAAAGAAAGGGGGGGGGGAGGGTAAACAAAGGAAAGAGAAAAGAAAGGGAAGGTGGGGGAAGGGGAGGATGTGGCAAAGGAGGGAGGGTGGAATCAAAACAGGATGGAATTGTAGACAGGCAAGGAAGGAAAGAAGAACAAAACAAAATGAAAAGAATCTGGCTGTGGAGAGGAGAATGTCACTTTATATTTCTTCCTTTTTTTCTGTTCTTTCTGGCATCCTTCTTTCTGTCTGTATTCTTTTTTTTAATTTTTTTCTTTTCCTTTTTTTGTTTTGTTTAGGTGTTGGATTTTTACATAGTTTTGTCTGTGTCGTGATTTCATTATTCTTGGCGGTTTCAGTTCCTTTTCTTTAACACAATTATTGTTAGTTATTGGTGTTTGTTTGTACAGCTGCATCATTTTTCTTCTTTTTCTCCTCCTTCTCCTCCTCCTCATTTCTTCTTCTTCTTCGTCTTCTTCTTCTTTCTTCTTCTTCTTCTTCTTCTTCTCTTCTTCTTCTTCTTCTTCTTCTTCTTCTTCTTCTTCCTCCTCCTCCTCTGCATCCTCCTCCTTTTCTCTTTCTCCGTTTTTCCCCTCTCTGCCCCCCATTTCTCAATTGAGCATTTGAAAATTTTCCCTTGACCTTTTTACAACACATTTCCCTCTGTTTTTAAAAAGGCCTGTATTTTTTTATAAGAAAACAATAAGAAAAAAAAGAGGACAAAGCAACAACAAAAAGAAAATAAGAAATTTTTTTCTAAAAATCGATTTGTGTGGGGGGAAAAAATCCTTTCAAAAATAGTAAGTAATGCTATCAACATGTCCCAAAACAATTTGAAAATTTCCCCCCCTTGGGGACCGCATTAGTCCTATCAATTTAATAACTGCCAGACCGTTAAAAAAACATCAGGGAAAAC
>CM060319.1:75829545-75837045 GCA_030674155.1 Stramonita haemastoma
TCTGTTAACAGACTGTTCTGAGTTTTTGAGGTGTTACAGTACCTGTGTAATTTAGAACAGTAGCATCAGGATTTTGAGTACCTCAGATTGAGGTCCTTTATAGGTCTGATGTCTTAGTCATTGTGCTGCGGAGACACCTGTTGATTTAAAAAAAAAAAACAACTTTAGGTTACGCTCCGGGGTTAGCTTTTCTTTAGGCTACAATCCGGGATTAACTTTCAGGGTCGTGTAGTATCTTGTAGAGAGTGCCTGTCAGAAAAAAAAAGTTTTCTGGTTTTCACAGATTTTTTTTAAAGTATGGAAAAATGAACTGTGCACTTGTTTTAGGGCCGAGGCCCTAGATTAACACCAGGTAGGGATGAGAAAGTGGGAAATGATCATCAAAATAAGGATTGGTTGTGTTCCTACTGTGCTGACCTGCGCATGCATATTGTGGTGAGGCAGCTAGCCGACGACAAAGGACTGAGGGGAGTACAGTGCTTGCTGGAAAAAATGTTAAAGTTCAAATCTACCAACATTGTTAACATTGTCCTGAAAGAAAAGTCCTGAAGGAAAAATGCCAGAATCTAACGGTTGTGTGTAACCTGTATTAGCCTTATGAGGTTCACCATATTTTCCTCCTTGATCAGATTATTGGGGGGGGGGGGAACCAAGATGGCCTAGTGGTTAGAGCGCTGTGGTCTGACAACTCCGGTACAAGCCAACCCACTGAGACAGCCGTTTAAAGGGTGGTTTTCCCCCTGGAGTTAACTAACATCAGTACTGACTCCTGGCCCTCGAAAGTCTTTCAGTGAAACCTATAAACCGTGCATCTTGCGCACATGTTAAAACCCGTCCCGCCTTTCGGAAGAGTAAGCCATTTTATTTTGGTAAGGATAGTTGTGTGACGATAGAGGGAACCATGAGTATGCTGTATGTCACATTTTATGAAATAAAGCAAAAACAAACCGCATAAGTGTGTATTTTACTCATTCCCAAGCCACAAATACGCATGCCCCCCCCCCTCCCCCAGCTTGCAAACACATGTATACATGCAGGTACACACACACACTCGTTCACACTACACACACGAACGCACACACACGCAGGTACGCATACACTCGCGCGCGTGCGCGCGCAAAAAAATTGTACTTATACTCTATAGGCCTACAGTTACATTTTCAGCTTTTTCCAACATTCATTCCAAACTTGATGGCGCTTTAACGATACTGTGCCTACCCCCCTCCCCTTTTCCCCCCTCACACACACTTTGTCCCCATGTCTGCCTGTCTCTGTCAATCTTTGCCTGTCTCTCTGTATTTCTCTGTCTCTATGTCTCTGTCTCTGTCTGTCTGTCTGTTTGTCTCTCTCTCTCTCTCTCTCTCTCTCTCTCTCTCTCTCTCTCTCTCTCTCTCTCTGTCTCTGTCTCTCTCTCTCTCTCTCTCTCTCTCTCTCTCTCTCTCTCTCTCTCTCTCTCTCTCTCTCTCTGGATGAAAAAAACTCATAGTACTTAATTCTTTCATTACCCTCAGAAAATACAATTTCATTATCGTTATCTCTATATGTGCATGTATGTGTGTGTATGGTGCGTGCGTGTCTATCTCTTTGTGTGTGTGTGTGTCTGTGTGTCTGTCTGTCTCTGTCTACCTGTGTGCCTCTGGTGTGTGTATCTGTCTGTCTGTCTGTCTGTCTGTCTGCTTGTCTGCCTCTGTGTGTGTGTGTGTGTGTGTGTGTGTGTGTGTGTGTGTGTATGACCGCGCGCGTATGTGTGCGTGTGTGTATGTGCCACAGCTCTTGTTCGCTCTTGTGTGTGTGTGTGTGTGTGTGTGTGTGTGTGTGTGTGTGTGTGTGTACGTACGTGTGTGTGTGTGTGTGTACGTACGTGTGTGTGTGTATGTGTGTGTGTGTATGTGTGTGTGTGTGTACGTACGTACGTGTGTGTGTGTGTGTGTAGGTGCCACAGCTCTTTTGTTCAGACGTGGGGTACATTCATTGGTGTTACTGCCTAGGAATGTCTTTGTAAGGACGTCACGGCATAGCTCTGTCTCTCTCCATTCTCCCGCTGTCTGTATGTCGGTCTATGAGGAAAGGCATTGCAGAATTTGTACAGAAAGCCAAGAGTATTTTTGTTTGATTGTGTTGTTGTTTTTTTGAGTGGGGGGGGGGGGTGGGGGGGTTTAGGGTTGAGGGGGGGAATAGGGAAGGTAAGTGTATGTGTTTGTGTGTGTGTGTGTGTGTGTGTGTGTGTGTGTGTGTGTGTGTGTGTGTGTGTGTGTGTGTTGGTGTATGTGTGTGTGCGTGTGTTTGTGTGTGTGTCTGTGTGTGTGAGGGTAAAGTACTTCTCTCTCTCTCTCTCTCTCTCTCTCTCTCTCTCTCTCTCTCTCTCTCTCTCTCTCTCTCTCTCTCTCTCTCTCTCTCTCTCTCTCTCTCTCTCTGGGCTGGAAAAGTAATGATTTGAAACATTTAAGAGCATATTGTGAGTCTAAAAATATACACTCTAAATTAGACATTCCATTTATTTCCTTACCTGAAGTGCTGACATCCCTCTTACAATTAAAGCAGTCAACCACAAAAGATGCTGATGGACTAGATGGTAAAATAATTAAAATTGCTGCGCCTGTAATAGCAGACACCCTTACCTATATTTATAATCTTTGTATTGACAAAGCTTATTTTCCTTCTCATTTTAAAAAGGCTAAAGTAATTCCTCTCTTTAAATCTGGCGCATCAGATGACCCATCGAATTACAGGCCGATATCAATTTTGTCTATCTTATCAAAGCCTTTAGAAAAGCATGTTAAAAAATCTTTACTTTTACATTTAGAAAAATATGACCTAATCAATCCAAGTCAATCAGGTTTCAGAAAAAAACATTCATGTCACACGGCTCTGATAAATATGGTAGACAAATGGCTTCTGAATATTAATAACAATATGTTTACCGGAGTTGTCTTCGCCGATTTTGCAAAGGCTTTCGATGTGATAAACCACACACTTCTGTTAAAGAAACTACACCTATATAGAATATCAAAGAATACCTTTCAATTTTTTGAATCATTTTTATCAAATAGACAACAGTCAGTCTTTGTTGGAAAGTCTCAGTCTGATTTTCTCACAGTGACAAATGGTGTTCCCCAAGGTTCAGTTCTGGGTCCTATACTTTTCTCTCTATATATTAATGATTTACCATTGTACATGAATGCTTGTTGTGAATTATTTGCAGATGACAATTCAATTTATGCTGAAAATAATTATTACAAATTTTGTCATCTAATCTCCAAGACAATATACATCAGCTTACCAGATGGGCAGAACTAAATCACATGTCCCTTAATCCAATAAAGACTAAATGTATGTGTATAACAACCAGACAAAAGCGACAGAATCAGATCTCTTCTATGTTCCCTATAAATGTTTCAGGTGAAAAAATTGAAGAAGTAAATTTCCACAAGGTGCTAGGAATCATTATTGATCATAATCTTTCATGGCAAGACCACATCGCCAATCTAAGTAAAGTTGTATCGCAAAAGGTGTTTCAGTTATCCAAAATAAAACATTTCCTTAATCTTAGCACTAGAAAACAGTTTTTCCATGCACACATAAGTTCTGTTATAGAATACGCATCAACCTTGTGGGATTCTGCAAGTGCAAATACATTAAAACCTCTGATTAGATTATACAAGCGTGCCATTAAACTTATTCTATTGAAATCAAGCTCATTAACTTCCGTGGACTATAAATCAGTTGGTATTTTGCCATTTAAATTGCAGTTGGAATACAACAAAGCTTTAATGATGCACAGAATAGTGTATGGAAATGCACCGCCCACTCTGGCAAAACATTTTCAAATAAATACATATCGTCATTCACATAAACTTACTGTGCCAAAACCAAGAATAGATCTGTTTAAAAGTAGTCTTGTATATAGCGGTGGCACTTACTGGAATAACCTGCCAGCATCCTTAAAAAGTGTAACTTCTATGCTAAATTTTAAAAAATCATTGAAACATTTTCTTATGAATGAAAGGCTGACAGAGACTGGCTGTTGATCTTGTCTTATATATAAAAAAAAGAAAGCATATTGTTTTCTTGTTAATCGGACAAAATGTCAGTCATGGTTTGCCATGACTTCATTTAATCATGTTTTACATATGTCTTTTTATCAGCTGTCTGTCATTCTCTGTCTGTCTGTCTGTCTGTATGTCTGTCTGTCTGCCTGCCTGTGAAACTGAGTGTCTTTAGTCTGTCCGTCTGTCTGTATTCTATCTCTCATCTGCCTGTCTATCCCTTCTCTGTCAGTCTCTACTCTACTCTGCTCTGCTCTGCTCTGCTCTGCTCTGCTCTGCTCTGCTCTACTCTACTCTACTCTACTCTACTCTACTCTACTCTACTCTCTAGTCAATCATATTTCTTATTTTCTAATCTGATTTTGTGATTTTGTTCTCTCATTTTGTAAAAGATAAAGCATATGCGTAGAAAATGTTTCTTGTATTTGGATGATGTTATGGATTTTTTTTCTTTTTCTTCACTCATACAATGTATATGTGCAGTTTGTTTGTTATTGCTATGCCTTTCTTTTATTTTCTTCCTTTTTCACCCAGAAGGGTGTTATAAAAAGGCACGTTTTCTTATGCCTTTACCCTCTTTAAATACTCATTCATTCATTCGTTCATTCGTTCATATCTCTCTCTCTCTCTCTCTCTCTCTCTTCTCTCTCTCTCTCTCTCTCTCTCTCTCTCTCTCTCTCTCTCTCTCTCTCTCTCTCTCTCTCTCATGAATCTTGAAATTGATTTTTCTGTACCCTTTGTATTTAGTATTTGCTTGTTCGTTCGAAAGTATTTTCATTATCTATTTTCATATTGTGTACATTTGCAACTTTTCATCTATATTGGTGGGGTTTTTGTTTGCTTGTTTATCTTTTGTTTTGGGTGTGTTGGGGGGGGGAGGTGGGGGGGGGGAGTCTTTTCCGAGGGCTGGATGTAAAAAAGCAATCTTTGCTTATTCTATTACCCTCTTTGAATAAAGAAAGTTTTCAAAGTTTTCTCTCTCTCTCTCTCTGTACGTGCGTGCGTGGTGTGGTGTGTGTGGGGGGGGGGGGTGTGTGTGGGGGGGGGGGGGGGGGGGGGGGGGGGGGGGGGGAGGGTGCGTGGTGTTCGTGGTGCTTGCTTGTGTGTGTGTGTGGGGTGTATGTGGTGCTTTTGTGTTTGTTTGTGTTGTGCGTTGCGTTGCGCGCGCGCGCTGTGTGTGTGTGTGTGTGTGTGTGTTGTATGTGTGTGGTTTTCCCAGAAACTTGAGCAGGCAACAGTTCCATGAATGTAATGAAGTGTTTCGCTACCTTCTCCTTTTATGAGTTTGTCGGGTGTTGTGTGTGTTACTTGTCATTCCTCTGTGTGTGTGTGTGTGTGTGTGTGTGTGTGGTGTGTGTGTGTGTGTGTGTGTGTGTGTGTGTGTGTTTGTGTGTGTGTTTGTGTGTTGTGTGTGTGTGTGTGTGTGTGTGTGTGTGTGTGTTTGTGTGTGTGTGTGTGTATGTGTGTGTCTGTCTAACGTCTGTCTGTCTTTGTCTGTCAGTATCTCTCTCTCTCTCTCTCTCTCTCTCTCTCTCTCTCTCTCTCTCTCTCTCTCTCTCTCTCTCTCTCTCTCTCTCTCTCTCTTCTCTCTCTCTCTCTCTCTGCATGCATACATGCATGCATGCATGCGTGTATATTTATTTACTGTTTTTCTTTTACATCGATAATAATGGAATAAGCACTCCTGTTGTTTTTACATCCAGCCCCTGTATGTATGCAGTTTTGTAAATTTTTTCATCTGTTCCCATCGCCACACAACGGCCTACTCTTTCGAAAAGCGGTACAGGATTTAACGTGTGCGCAAGATGTTCTGCGTGTGTTCGCACACGGTGCCTCGGTTTGTAGTCTCACCCGAACGACTTTTGGGAGAGTGTGTGTATTTGTGTGTGAGTGCGTGTTATGTTTGCTTGCACGTGTGAGTGTGTGTGCGTGCCTGCATGTGTGTGTGTGTGTGTGTATGTGTGTGTGTACGTGTGTATGTGTATGTGTGTGTGTGTGAGTCTATGTGTGTTGTGCGTGCGTGCTTGCGTGCCTGTGCAGACATATGTGTGTGTACGTGCGCTCGCGCGCGTGAGCGCTACCTGTCAGCCAAAGTACACAGCAGTTGCAGCCAGACCAGACTGTTATTGCGTAACGGTATATTTTGGTACTGTGTTGTGTCACACTGATTGCCTTCGTGTCATGTCTCTGTCTCTGTCTTTTTCTATCTCTGTCTCTCAGATTGCCTGTGCCTGTTGTCTCTCTCTGTGTGTCTGTCTGTCTGTCTGTCTGTCTGTCTCTCTCTCTGTCTTTGTCTGTCTCTGTCCCTCTGTCTCTGTATTTTTCTCTGTGGGGTGTGTGTGTGTGTGTGGTGTGTGTGTGTGTGTGTGTGTGTGTGAACACACCTGAAAGAGAGAGAGAGATGGAGATTGAAAGAGAATCAATGAATCAAAGAGAGAGACAGACAGACATACAAACAAAGAGACAGACAGAAAGAAAGACAGGGAGAGAGACCGACAGACTGAGACAGAGAGAAACAGAAAAATGCAGAAGGAAAACGAAACAAACATACTAAACAATCAGTTTTATTGCTCTTAAGAACTCCTTCCCATCACGATCTTAAGTCAAAGAAAATTAATGCAAAGTTGATCTCCAATAAATAATAATAATGATAATAATAAATAAATAAAATAAAAAAAAGATAAACAAATGTACCTCACATAAAGAGATATTCTAAAGATTCATCAATCCCATGTAGAAGTTACAATGTGGCTACCTGAATGGTTGGGGAGTGTGTGGGGGGGGGGGGGGGAGGGCCGGTCACCTCTGCAAAAAAATCTCCCCATTGGTGAACCTGGGAACTCCTAGCCAAGGAAGGAAGGAAATAACTCCTCCCCTTCCCCCCCCCCCCCAAAAAAAAAAAAATGTTGATCCCAGCACTACAAGAAGTAGTAAGACCAGAAAAAAAGTGGCTTTAGTTGAGTTAGCTTCAGCTTATCACCACCATTACCGTCACTACTCCCCCCCCCCCCTCTTTCCCCTTACTGCACACTCCTCTCCTCTCCTCTCTCCCCTGTTTCCCAGGACTTCAGAAACTATCTCTACCCTCACACCCCCCCCCCCCCCACCCCCAGACATTCATCCTAATCCCATGCACGCGTGTGCGACTCTCACTTATGCATTATGTATGCACACACTCACTTAAATGCATGCACACACACATGATTATATGCATGCACACACCCCTCTTCTCTCCACATACATACAGACACATGCGCCCACGTGCGCGTGTGTACCAACACATATACACACACGCTCACGCACGCGCACGCACACACACATATACACACACGGGGACTGAATGTAAAGAAGCACATGAGTGCTTATTGCATTATTCTCGAAATGAATGAAGTTAAGTTAAAGAAGTAAATAATAATAATAATAATAATAATAATAATAATAATAATAATAATAA
>CM060319.1:75839545-75844390 GCA_030674155.1 Stramonita haemastoma
GAAGAAGAAGAAGAAGAAGAAAGAAACAAAGAAACAAAGAAACAAAGGAAGAAAAAAAGAAGACTCCGACAAAAGATAGAAGAAAAGATAAAAGACTATGACATGAAAAAAGATGAAACAAAAGAAGACGATGATGACATAGTGACAGACAATCTGACCAGGCTAGGGAGGGAGGGAGTGGGGAGCTAATTAATCACACAGATGCCAGGGTACAGAAGAGGTGTACTGGTTTTTAGCACCAGGCAAGAAGGCAGGTAGGACAGCAGGCTGCCAAAACACAAGGTCATCGGGCACAATCTGTCAGCCTGTGTTAGTGTGTGTGCAGGTTACTGTGGGTTCCGGGCCTGTGTGTATGATTAGTGTCTTTTTTTTGTTTGTTTTTTGGTCTTTGTTTTGGGGACTCTATGTGTGTGTGTGTGTGTGGGGGGGGGATGTGTGTGTGTGGGGGGGGGGGGGAGTGTGTGTGTGTGGAGGGGGGTATGTGTGAGAGAGAGAGTGTGTGTGTGTGTATTTGTGTGTGTGTGCACGCGCGCGCCTGTGTGTGTGTGTGTGTGGCGCGCTGGCGGCTGTGTGTACGGTGTGTGTGGTGTTGTGTGTGTGTTATGTGTGTGTGTCTGTCTGTGCTGTGGCGTGTCGTGTCTGTCTGTCTGTCTGTCTGTCTGTCGTCTGCTCTCTCTCTCTCTCTCTTCTCTCTCTCTCTCTCTCTCTCTCTCTCTCTCTCTCTCTCTTCTGATTATTTTCACGCTTTTGGCAGTTTTTGTTATGAGTGTATATGTGTGTGCGTGCGTGTATGTATGTATACATATATATATATATATATATATATATATATATATATATATATATATATATATATATATATATGTGTGTGTGTGTGTGTGTGTGTGTGTGTGTGTGTGTGTGTGTGTGTGTGTGTGTGGGAGAGAGAGAGAGAGGTAAAGAAGTACAGGGATCTGGCATGATGTAATCTTGTTGACAACATGTCAGGAGTTACCCCGTAATGAGGACGCTGACTTGACAAGGACAAAGAAAACAATGCAACACACACACGCACACACACACGCACACACACACACACACACACACACACACTCAGACGCACGCAGGCACACACACACACACACACACTCAACACACGCACACACACACACAGACGCACGCAGGCACGCATAAGCATAAATGCACGCATACACACGCGCGCGCGTGCGTGCGCGCGCACACACACACACACACACACACACACACACACACACACACACACGCACGCACGCACGCACGCACGCACATACACCACTACCTCCACCAACACACATACACACACGTACAAACACACACACACACACACACACACACACACACACACACACACACACACACACACACACACACACACACACACACACACCACTTCTTCCTCCACCAACAGGAACAACAACATAAAGCATAACACATCAGCATAAACAGAGCGAAACAAAACAACCCCTCCCCCATCCCCACACTGAAAGGAAAGCCAAGTAGGTATATTTTGTCTTGTAAAACAAGAGAGAGAGAGAGACAGAGAGAGAGAGAGAGAGAGAGAGAGAGAGAGAGAAGGGGTCGAAAACGCTGCTTTATTGTGTCTGCAAAGTTTGTGATCATTTATCATCTGTATTTATTTCTTTTAAAGATTACAGCAAACATGGGAGGGGGAGCTTGGGGTGGGTTGGGGGGCAAGCGCGCGATCTATCGGTCATTAAAGGTACATGTTTGAACCTCTGCTGAGATAAATGTTGGGAGCAATTCGAGTTACACTTGCTTCAACTTTGTCCCCTGCAAGACCTCCTAGTGTGACTCTAAGCTGAAGCCATGTGTTTGAACGTTTTTAAAGGTAAATGTGTTCCCATAACCCATATTGTCGTTTGAGAGTGAGATGTCAGAGACTTCAGCTTCTCTAGGGGCCAGCATATTGAGGGCGGCGCCCATCTCCTCTCCTCCCCCTCGCTGCTTTACATTCCCTGACCCTAAAGAGGGCAGGTAGCCATTTACAGCTGGGTGAACTGGGGGGACTGCACTTGAAGCCTAGGTGCACAAACGGGTCACCCTTTCACTTGGTAACCACACTCAATGCTGCTCAACCTTAGCTTTGGGGAAAGTTAGTGCTCTGACCACTGAGCTATCCCGGCCCATATTAACATTTTACCCACTGATTAAAACCATTATCAATCTTTCAATAAAGAGATAACCAGCTGTGGCTGGTGGCATGGATGATTACTAACATACCCAGCATGCACTCCTCGACCTGGAGAGGTATGGGCTCCGATCGCCCAGGTTCAACATACTCAAGGTACTACCTCCAACCTCCCCCCCAAAAAAAAACAACCCATAACAACACTCAGTGCAGTGCCTTCAATGACTTATCAAGGTGGCGAGAGAGGGAGAAGTGGAAAATTGATAACAACAGATCGGATGACAGGGTATGGTACGGTATTTCCATCGGCGTTAGCACCAAGTGACTATAGCACACATACACACATACATACAACACAGCTACTGCTGCAGGACCTGTTATGGGTTTCTCACACACGCGTATGCTCTGGTGCATATAGAGGGATGAGCGGGGGGATAGATGGGAGATGGGGGAGGAGGAGTATAGAGAGGGGCTGGGATGTATGTGGGGGGGGGGGGGGGGGGTGTGAAGTTGTGTGTGTGAGAGAGAGAGAGAGAGAGAGAGAGAGGCTGTATATGTATATGTATATATGTGTGTGTGCACGCACGCGCGTGTGTGAATGTGTGTGTGTGTTGTATCTTTCTCTTTGTGTGAGCTGTATCTTTCTGTGTGTGTGTGTGTGTGTTTATGTGAGTGTGTGTGTTTGTATGCGCGCGTGCGTGTGTGTGTGTGTGTTTGTGTGTGTGTGTGTGTGGCCTTCAACTCTCTCGTACTAAGCCCCAAAATATTGCTGATGTAGCATGGAGCCGAAAAGTAGGGGGTGGCAACGATGATACATCAATCCACCCCCCCACCCCCCAACTTAAACCATGCACAGTTCTCTGCTTCTGCTTATCCCCCTCCACCCACCCACCCCCTACCCCAACCCTCTCTCCCTCCCCCTTAGCATCTACTAGGCCATAGATACTGCAGAAGGAGGAGGAGATGACGACTGGGAAGAAGAAGTAGAAAAATGAACAGAAGAAAAAATAATTGGAGAAAGTAGTTATTGGAAATGTAACAGAAGATGAAGAAACAGAGGAACGAGAAGAAAAAAAAAAGAAAGAGAAATCAAGAAGAACTAGAAAAAATAAATAAGACGAAGAAGAAGAGGAAAAACAATTACTAGTCTAGAAGATGAAGAAAAGAGACGAAAAAGAAGGGGAAAAAATAGTAAAAGAAGACGACGATGAAGACGAAAAAGAAGAAAAAAGAAAGAAAGACTGGAAGAAGAATACATAATAGAAGAACATCATGAACAACAAGAAAGGAGGTCATCAAATCACATCAAATTCTTTTATTTCGAGGATAATGAATAAGTACTTGTGTGCTTTTTTTTTCTTTTTAGAATTTTCTTACAGATACAAAGAAAGAAGAGCCCAATGGAAGGCTAAGACGCTGTGAGTGTCTCTGCTTTTGTGACTTTAAACTGTAGATCTTTTGTAGTCCAAATTTGAAATAATGTAACACGTTTAGAGGCAAAGATGAAATTATTCAGTTGTCTGTTGTCTATGAGCTTTGAAAAGATGGCACAGTAGGCCTACATCCCAATGCGCCAAACCAGCACACTAGCTTGCACAGGGGGAGAGGGGAGGGTGTGATAATCTGATGGGTCACTTAGGACCCTGCAGGGTGTCCACTATACTACCGCACACAGCCGTAACACACACCCACACAGCCACTGACCACACTGTCTCTTACTACTCTTTCCCTGGGGAACACACGTCTGAAAAACGGAGATGTTAATGAGGGGAGGAATGTGGAGGGGGTAGAGGGCACTTTGGTGGGAGGGAGGGAGGGAGTAGAACGGAGGGGATGGGGAGACTGTTGCTATGCTATCATGACTGCTGTCGTCATAGGGCCAGTCAACTTTTAATGTCTGGTTAAGTTATTCAGAGAACTGGGCAGGAGGGGGGAGGGAGGGGGAGGGTTTGGGGGGGGGGGGGGTATTCTAGTGGGTTGGACGCTGGATTGGTCACTTGATGGTTGTTAGCTGAGGGCAGGGTTTAGCCTGTGTGACGTGGTTTGAGAGGACTTCTTTCTTTCGTCTATTTCTCCTCCTCCTCTTCCTCCTCCTCCTCCTCTTCCTCCTCCTCCTCTTTCTTCTTATTTGCAATTCTTCTTCTTCTTCTTTGCAATTCTTCTTCTTTTTCTTTTCCTTCTTTAGCACGCTTGCAGGCAGTGACTCATTGCAGTCGGCTATCAGTTGTATATAAGCTATGAAAAGATAGCCTAGTGGTTAGAGCGTTGCGCGTTGCGCTCAAGATTTACCGACTCGGATTCGAATCTTGTTCAAGGGACTTTTGCCCTGGAGTTAACATCAGTGCAGACTCTACATCCTTCCAAGAAGACTATAAACTGAGGTCCGTGTGCGAACTCATGCAGATCCTGCGCACACGTTAAAACCTGTTCCACCTTTTGGTAGAGTATAGGTGTATGCTGGTGGGAGCGGATGACAAAATTTACACGGGAACTGAATATACAAAGTACTCACTCACTCACTCACTCAGTCCCATGTCCCAAAGGACGTAGGGGGGACATGAGAGAAGACGCAACGGAGATCTTTTTCCATGCTTCACGATCCTGTGTGGCTAGTAGGAGGCGTTGCAGGGGTTGGGCAGTCCAGTCTTTGATGTTGTCAACCCATGATTTCTTTTGGC
>CM060320.1:2500-5000 GCA_030674155.1 Stramonita haemastoma
TTGTATTTGATAGCCACTTTATTGCACATTAATAACATGTCAATAACTTAAAATTGATCTCAGGCGCACTCCGTCTCATTATGTGGTGGAGCGTCACATATGTGTACGTACATAAGTTTTTCTGCAACTTTACATCTGTGCTGTCATATCGTATATTCCCAGTTGCATGTCTACATACATACATGGTGCACGTGTACACACACACACACAACACACACACACACACACACACACACACACACACACACACACACACACACACACACACACACACACACACACACAACACACGCACGCACGCACATGCACACACACACGTGTGCTCTTATTTTATGAAATAAGCCAGTAAATCCACTCTTTTTGCTGTAATTGACATGTACTGCAGAATCGTCGCCCCAACCTTTAACTCTTTCTGCACCCATCAATACCATTTCTAGCCCACGCCACGTTCCACAACTTTATTATCAATTTATACAACAAAAACATCCAAAAAATTGCCCGCTTTTTTTCTTGGTTTTTTTTTAATTGTTGTTTGCATTACACAGATCCTTGATTTCATAAACATGTACATGAAGCTTTCAAGAACGAAAAAAAAAGAAAAGAATGGGGGAGAGGGAGGGGAGGGAGGAAGTAGTTTACATAACCATAGCCTAGATAGAAAATATGCCCCCACCCCCTGCTCACCCTCAAAAATCCAGGTTTCTGTTAGACACACACATAGAAAAAAGGGATGAAAAAAACAACACATAAACATCTATAAAAATCAGGAACGTTTGGAAAGCTACACAAAAATAGGTCATTGGTACAGGGGACGAACTTAGCTCTCTCTGTGGCCTCCAAAGGGTTAATGATTCAGGGCCCCCAAAATGACATCTGTAGCTGTGCATGTCAAAAGTGCATGTTACAACAAAAATGTCATTTGGTTGACACAGTAAACTTTTCCTAACCTAAATTGAAGTGGGGGGGTTTTTGGTCTGTTTTTTTTTCAAAGTGGAATGGAGAGAGAGATAAAGATTCTTAGCTTGTAAATCTATAATTGTTAGGTTGTCTGGTAGACATTAGTGTGGAGTAAAAGTTGATAGTTCATAAAATATGTCGATTTTTGTCTGTGGTGAGGTAAGAGTCATAAAAAGGTAAAGGTAAAGGTGTTCCATAACCTATGTGATGGTAGGAGAGCGCGTTTTCAGAGATCTCAGCTTCTCTAGGGGCCAGCATAGTGAGGGCAGCGCCCATCTCCTCTCCCTCGCTGGTTTACCTTCCCTGACCCTAAAGAGGGCAGATACCCATTGACAGCTGGGTGAACTGGGGAACTGTACTGAAGCTAGGGTGTGCAAACCATCACCCATCCAGGTGGTAACCATGCTCGATGCTTCTTAACCTCAGCTTGGGGAAAGCGAGCGCTCTGACCAAGTGTCGTACATGTTTGAAAAAAGAGCGGAATTGCCCAGCCAGGAGAATGTGATGCTCTGGAGTATGCTTTAGAATGTTAGTAGAGTTGGTTTGTTGTTGTTATTGTTGTTGTTGTTTTTGTTTATTTCATTTCTTTGGGGTTCTGTGGTTCGAACCCCGTTTGAGCCCGAAACTTTTTCCCCATCCATTAGACCATGACTGGCGGTTTGGGTGCTAGTCTTTTGGATGAGACGGTATAACCGAGGTCCAGAGTGTAACACTAAATTATTTAGCGCACGTACGTAAAAGAACCCACGGCAACAAGAGTTGTCCCTGGCAAAAATTCTGTAAAAAAAATAAACCACACTCTGATAGGGAAACAAATACAGTTGCAAACGGGAAAAGAACATAAATAATGGGTGGCACTGCTCTTGTGGCAACACGCTCTACCCAGAGAAAGCAGCCTCAGTTTCACGCAAGAGAAATCTGCTGTGGCCTAAAGTGGTATAAATTTTTAAAAATAATAATAAATAATAAAGTCCTTTACCATTCCTTATTCTACCTGCAGTTGCCACCTTCAGTTGTTTATTTATCCTTTTATATGGAGGATAATGGAATAAGCACTCATGTGCTTTTTTTTCATTCAGTCCCCGTGTGTATGCAGTTTTTTAAATATTGTCATCTGTTCCCACCGGCACACAATGGCCTACTCTTACGAAAAGCGGAACAGGATTTAACGTGTGCGCAAGATGTTCTGAGTTCTGTGATGTGATGTGCTGCAATCTGTGGCATGTTTACGCAAGAGAAATCTGCCGAGACTTAAAGTGGAATAAGATATAAAAAAAAAAAAAATAATAAATAAAATAAAATAAAATTCCGTTACCTGCCTTATTCTACCTGCAGTTGCCACGTTCAGTAGTGTGATGTGCTGCAGTCTCTGGCATTTATTTTCCTTGGAGACTCTTTGACCAAACCAAAGCCAGGACAGCAAAGTGACTCACAACGCAATGCAATGCAATGGAATGGAATGGCGGGCGCGGCAGAGACCTTAATGAGATTATAGTTAGCTAAGATGCTTTTTTCTTTCTGACTGACTGGATGAAGCGGACGG
>CM060320.1:10000-20000 GCA_030674155.1 Stramonita haemastoma
TGCGTGCACACACAACCCACCCACCCCCTCTACATAGACACACAGACACAGATACTTAAACGCGCGTGCTCGCACGCACGTACGCACGCACGCACACGCGCACGCACGCTCGCACGCACAACACACACCACTAGTTTATGCTCACATGAAACCCAGTAATGAACACAAACAGGTATCCCTGCCATCACTGTGTTTGTCCAAGCGCCCTCATCCCTTTTCCAACAAAACGATATAGCAGTCTGTCCCTGTCTGTCTCTCTTTCTGTCTGTCTGTTTTTCTGTCTGTCTGTCTATCTGTCTGCCTCTCTGTCTGTCTGTCTGCCTGTCTGTCTATCTGTCTGTCTGCCTGTCTGTCTATCTGTCTGTCTGCCTGTCTTCTTGTCTGTCTGATTGTCTGGCTGTCTCCCTGTATGTTTGTCTTTCTGTCTGTCTGTCTGTCTGTCTGTATCTCTGTCTCTATCTGCCTCTCTCTGTCTCTATCTCTGTCTGTCTGTCTATCTGTCCAAATTTATGCTTATTTCTACAAGACAGAAACGACAGAACCTTAATGTTGATCTACCATCCCTCTATATTGGCAATGAAAAAATTGAAGAAGTCTCAAATCACAAAATTTTAGGGATAACCATTGATAACAACCTACTATGGTCTGCCCACATCCAAAAACTCAAAAACCATTGCCTCAAAGGTATACCAACTCGGTAAGATAAAAAAAAATTCCTATCTCTGCATGCCAGAAAAATATTCTTTTATCTTTACATTCAAACCTCTATTGATTATGCATCTACATTGTGGGATATGGCTAGCAACAATCTGCTAAACGCGCCATAAAGCTTATCTTAAACAAATCATCTTCTTTAACAGTAGCTGACCATTCAGAGAATAATATTCTTCTCCTTAAATCCAAGCTCCTTTTCAACAAAGGAGTTTTGATGCATAAGATCTTGCATGGAAACGCCCCATCCTTATTACAGAGCATTTTTACAGTAAATAATTTCAGACACTCTCATTTGATCAATCTACCTGTACCTAAGATTATCCTATTTAAATCAAGCCTGGCATATTCTGGGGGATGGCTGTGGAATAGGCTTCCATCCCAATTAAAAAATGAAACTAATCTGACAAAATTTAAAACAATGTATCATAATCTTTTGATGAAACAATGTGATATACATATCTCATTCCCAAGATGTATTAGTACAACATGTATATCCTGTTCCCTTGCTTCTTCTTCTTCTCTCTCTCTCTCTCTCCTCTCTCTCTCTCCTCTCTCTCTCTCTCTCTCCTCACTCTCTCTCTCTCTCTCTCTCTCTCTCTCTCTCCTCTCTCTCTCTCTCTCTCTCTCTCTCCTCTCTCTCTCTCTCTCTCATCTCTCTCTCTCTCTCTCTCTCTCTCTCTCTCTCTCTCTCTCTCTCTCTCTCTCTCTCTCTCTCTCCTCTCTCTCTCTCTCTCCTCTCCTCTCTCAGAGGCCCCGTGTGCGAACGCACGCAGAACATCTTGCGCACACGTTAAATCCTGTTCCGCTTTTCGTAAGAGTAGGCCATCGTGTGCCGGTGGGAACAGATGACAATATTTACAAAACTGCATACACACGGGGACCGGATGAAAAAAGCACATGATTGCTTATTCTGTTATCCTCGATATAAAAGAATAAATAAAATAAATAAATAAATACCTCTCTCTCTCTCTCTCTCTCTCTCTCTCTCTCTCTCCTCTCTCTCTCTCTCTCTCTCTCTCTCTCTCTCTCTCTCTCTCTAAACCTCTCTCTTTCTTTTTGCATCTGATTGTGTGTGTTCACTTGTATCAATTGTTTTGGGTTTTTTTTAATAGTTTCTTTTTACTTTTTTCTTTTCTTTTCTTTTGAGGGCTGGATGAAAAAAAGTCTTGTTACTTAATCTATAACCCTCGTAAAATAAAATTGCGTTTGCGTTTGCGTTTGCGTTCTCTTTCTCTCTCTCTCTCTCTCTCTCTCTCTCTCTCTCTCTCTCTCTCTCTCTCTCTCTCTCTCTCTCTCTCTCTCTCTCTCTCTCTCTCTCTCTCTCTCTCTCTCTCTCTCTCTCTCTCTCTCTCTCTCTCTCTCTCTCTCTCTCTCTCTCTCTCTCTCTCTTCTCAGGAAAATGGGATTTCTTTTTTTAATCGTCTGTTGGCGAACAGATTTACAACAATGTCCATTTTCTCAGCCATGGGGTCAGTTTACAACAAAAGCTTGACACCTCGTTCCCAGATTACAGAGGACAAAAGGTTTCCATCTCAATGACTATTCAGACACGTTCGTATATTGTTGTGTTTTTTTGCGATAAATGATAGTATCGATCGCTCATACAGTCATCCAGTGGGTTCCTTCACACTGCAGCATCCAGGGCAACGAGGAAGCTGACCTACTACTGGCGAAGGTAGGAGGTCGGATGCCTCAAGAAGAGCAGGAGATGATGTGTGAAGAATAAAAGACAAAAAGTGAAGGAAAAGCAAAAGAGAAAATGGCTTCAGCAACACCCTGATTTCAACAGTAAGGATGACTACTACCTCCTGTCCAGAGATGATACAGTAACAATTATTGTGAAACTGAGGACTGGACACTGCAGACTCAGACATCACAAGTTCACTAAGTTCCGCTTTGGAGAATCTGAGGCGTCCCACTGTAGCACTTCTCCCATGACAGTGGAACGCTTCCTCCACACCTGTCCAAAACACTATAAAAAAAAAAAAAATCTCAGGGTCGATATCTGGCCTAGAACCTAAATCTGAGGAGTCAGTCTATTTTTTTTCTTGTTTCTTTCTTTCCTTGTCTAGATCTCCAAGGTTTATCAATGGTGTAAGTTTTGCGAATGCGGTTATTTTTACTATGCTATTTAAGAAGCTGTATTCCATCTTCGGAGATGTATGAATTCTGAAACGTTGAGAGTCATTTTGAAAATGAAAATATCAAAATTGCTAGTACTCACAGTGTGTGCGTGTTTGTGTGCGTGTGTGTGTGCGTGCGTGCATGCGCGCGTGTGCATGTGTGTGTGATTTCAGCGTTGAAGTGTCAGTAAAGTATTTTATTTTTGCAGCAACATTGATCGCCATATCTTTTTAGGGGCTACAGTCTGCTAGCATTTGAGGAGCTATCACGCCCCTGCATTTCATATCCCAGGAAATTTGATTCTGCCGCTTATTTTCATCCTCCAGATTGGGTTTGACAGGGAACATGCCCTCTTCGGCACAAACTGCACATTAAAGATGGCTTCATCTTCAAATGATTGTCCTGCTTTCCCACTAAAACAATCATAACTCCAATCTCTGTGGCAGTTCTGACCAGCTTTATGACCTGGAACTTTGGACAAACAAGTTTGACTGCTTTCCGCGTGGAGCTAAAAGAGAAATGATTATGATGCGCTCTGTTACAGGTCATTGGCTATTATAGTTTGTTTATCTGTGTGTCTGTTTGTGTGTCTGTGTGTCTGTGTGTGTATGCGTGTGTGTGTCTATGTGTGTGTCTGTGTGTCTGTCTGTCTGCCTGCCTGTCTGTCTGTCTGTCTGTCTGTCTGTCTGTCTGTCTGTCTGTCTGTCTCTCTCTCTCTCTCTCTCCTCTCTCTCTCTCTCTCTCTCTCTCTCTCTCTCTCTCTCTGTCTGTCTGTCTGTCTGTCTGTCTTCTCTCTCTCTCTCTCTCTCTCTCTCTCTCTCTCTCTCTCTCCTCTCTCTCTCTCTCTCTCTCTCTCTCTCTCTCTCTCTCTCTCTCTCTCTCTCTCTCTGTCTGTATGTCTGTCTCTCTCTGTCTGTATGTCTGTCTTTTCTGTCTCTGTCTCTGTCTGTCTGTCTGTCTGTCTGTCTGTCTGTCTGTCTGTCTGTCTGTCTGTCTTCTCTCTCTCTCTCTCTCTCTCTCTCTCTCTCTCTCTCTCTCTCTCTCTCTCTCTCTCTCTCTCTCTCTCTCTCTCTCTCTCTGTCTGTCTGTATGTCTGTCTCTCTCTGTCTGTATGTCTGTCTTTCTGTCTCTGTCTCTGTCTGTCCCTCTCTCTCTCTCTCTCTCTCTCTCTCTCTCTCTCTCTCTAACTTGGACTGAACTCGTGTTCACAGTCGCAGCAAGACGTGTTTTCTGCACGCTCTCTGCTTTTAATCAAGTTTTTGTTAATTAAGCAGGATTGGTGATTACCAGAGACTGCCTGGTGGTACCATCAAGATGCCTACAACAGCAGTAACCCACAGGCAAAAAATTGGGCTGTTCTATAGCCTTGCTGTGGAAATATCTGCAAAAGAAAGAAAACAAGCTAGAAACAAGCCACTGACATGTTCAGTGACAACAGAAGTGACAGGCTGCTGCATTGCTACAAGTGCCTTTGCACTTCACTGCCTGTTCTCTCTCCTGCTCTTTTTGAGTGGAGATGTTGAACTGAACCCTGGACCCAGAGATGACACGCACGAAACTACCTACAACGACCGAAATTACTTCACCAACTTAACGCAACAAGTACAAATGTTACTGGACAACAAATTTTCCGAGTTTACAAACTTTCTCCAAACCCACACTGCAGACATTTGCAATAAAGTGGATGAAAAGCTGGCAAAACTGGAAAGCTCTTTTGATCGTTTGGCTTCAGACCTCAGCTCTCTTCAAGAACGAATCCTAGAAGACAGGGACGACATCTATGAAATAAAACGAAACCAAGGCTACCTTTATGAACGGATGAACCAAATGGAACGGGAACTAGAGAAACTACAGAAGGATTCCCGACAGCGCACCTTGAAACTGTTTGGTGTCAGAGAGCAAGATTACGAAAATGTACAGAAAAGTTCCCAGATTGTTGTCCACTTACTCAACAAGTTCTCGTCATCACGCACATGGCACGAATCTGACATTGAAAGATGCTACCGTGTTGGAGCTCGCCGAACACACAGAGATGCCCCACGACCATTGATTGTTCACATGCACCGGTGGGGTGACAAAATTGAAATCCTTACCAACAAGGACCTGAGAGATCTCCTCCGGCAAGAAAATATCCGGATCTCTGCAGATCTCACTGTTCGTCAACGGGAAGAAGTGGAACACTGTCGTCAGCAAGGCAAAACTGCCTACTTCAGAGCAGGCCGACTGCAAGTAGAAGATCGACATCAACGGCCTGTTATGTACAACGGAAACCGCCAGAAGGATCAGCGCACTTGCCACCACGTGACTGGAGAGGAACCAAACTCAAGACGCCAGAGAGATGAATATGGCTTCCCTGAAGAGTCAGCGCCATGCAGAGGCAAACACACGGAGGAAGAACGCTGTTCATCCCTCCGAGGTGAAAGGAGAAACTGGAGGCAGACAGAAGCCCACAGAAGACGTGACACTTCCTTGAAGTCTCACTCTTGTCAAACTTCAAGATCCCTCTCTCCGGAAACTCCGGGACCACATGCTGCGGCGGTACTCATCACTCCTGGCTCACGTCCTTACAGTGAGGTGCTGGCAGATGCTCCTAGGACCCCTGAAAGGACTGTGGAAGAACCAGACCCATGTCTTTCCCCCACCTGGAAGAACACTGAGGAAACCGCCAGTGATCAAAGGCCGAGTCTGTCGCCTAGGGAAGCAGAACTGGTCAGCCCGCCGCTCCACGAAACAGTGTGTGAGGAGCTCAGTGCTCAGCCCTGCCCTGCTGTGCTGGATCCTGCTGGCCCTGACCCTGCTCTCTCTCCAGCGCCAAAGAAAGGAGAAGAAAGTGAGAAAGATGTGACAGCTGATGACGAACATGCTTTTCAAGGAAGGAAAGACAATACACCAGTGACAGCAGCAACAATTTCCTCTCTTCCCCCCTCCTCACAGGGAATGCTGTTTAACCTGGGTATGGTCATACCGCAAAATGCAGAGCAGCATTCCGAGGATCCCCCAGGTCAACAACAACAACAACAACGAAGTGAGAGCAGTCCACCTGTACTGAACATTGGACGCAATCAAAGCAAGGCTGCAGGGACTGTCAGTGAGGATGCACCACAACAAGCCGCTCCAGACAGACAGACACGCAGAACGCAGGCAAGACTGCCATCAAACTGGACAACGGCTCAACGGAGAATAAAGAAGCAAGCTTCAAAACCCAGTGTGTCAAAGAAAAAGGAATGACATCATAATCATAACCCCAAGCAAAAATGGAACAGTGCAACTCACTCCCACATCAGTGCACACACACACACACACACACACACTAGTCTAGAACGTGAAAGGCTTAGCCTCCACACTGAAGGATGGTTCACTCCTGTCTTTTGTGTCTCTGCATGATTCGTGTCGGTTTGACTAGAACCTTTATGAAGGATTTTTGTTCAAACACATTTTCTTTTATAGATCTATGTGTTTTCATACAACAACACAAACAATTTCAAAACATGGAAAAACAGTAGAGGAACAGTAGCCCTTGAAAAATTGAATTTATGCATTTTGTATAAGACATCTCAATACCGTATCACAACATGATCATACTATTACTTTTACTTTAATCAAACTGACAGTTTATCTTAGGTAACAGTGATTTCACAGATAGTACCTAAATGTTTGAGTGTTGTGTGCTTAACTCAATACTGTTGAACGTAATAATGATGCAACCTAAATGCAAGAACTACAAGCAAACAGCCGTTGTATTCCGATTGAATTTTCTTCTTCTTTTTTGCTTTGAGCTAGATGATGCCCGTTATTGTATGACACATCTACTGCTCTACTTAAAGGTTGCAATTTTATAGTTTAAACGGTTACATGAAAAATTTTCTATGTTTCCGTAAGTTCTGATCTGTATATACTCAGTAGCTCTACTGCAGGTGATAAAAGTGGTTCTACTACATACTGGAACCTGTGTTATATATTGTTTTCTATTTTTCAACTTTTGTTGTTCATCTCACATATATGTACGCTAAGAACCTATTGATTCAGAACTCATGCCCATTGTCATGTGTCATGATGCATGTATGGAAACGATCTTTACTTTACCTTGGTACTCAACAAAATATCGGTGATATTTTGTTTGAAACCATATTTGTAAAAACTAGAAATGCACATAAAGAAAACTATGTAGCTTCTTCTGAGAAAGATTATCACTGTTTATTTGTCAAAGTGCTGTAGAAACATAACTATATTATCTCTTTTGTTGCAAAGTTCTAAGTGACTTATGACAGGTGTTTATTCTATAAACGTATAGCATGTATTCTCTGCTAACATCATTTCAAAGTTAAATGCAAGACAACATGTGTGTCCATGATCTTGTTAGGTACAATGCCAGAAAAGCTGATAATATCAGTTTGAAATGCAATATTGTTTGCTTGTGACACAGATTGCTTCATCCAAATGTGTAAACCACAATGACATATACATTCACACCTGATTGCCCATGGAATTGTAACGGGTTGTATGGCCTATACAATTAAATTCTTGAGTCTTGAGTCTCTCTCTAACTTCTGGCTATCCCCATCTCTCTGTTACGGTCGATCTAGCCTACATAACTATAATCAATACATCATGGTTGATACTGAAGCGTGAGTCAGCTAAAAAAGAAGTCTGGCTTTTTTTCTTATTGAATACGCGTATGTGTTGTGTATCGACTAATTTATTTTATTAGGTATTGTACTAAAAGTCAGTTCGAAATCAATAAAGTGTATCATCACAGCTTGATTATATTTTTGTAGTCCCTAGGCCTAATCAGGGCAAGGGATGTATGAACCAAAAAAATTTAAATGTTCATCTGTAACCCTTGAAAATAAGGATCACTCATTCAGGGATAACTGCGACATGCCCAGCATGCATCCTGCTCCTCCTCCCTTTCAACTCCTCTGCCTCTCGGAAAGGGATGGACTCCGCCATGTTCCTCTTTACTTTACTAACCACACAACTTATAAAAAGATGTATAGAGCAAGAAACTTGTTTGTACCGTTCAATTTTTTTCTTCCAGATTTGAGCTAACAAACAGCATGTACTCTGGTACAGACAAACAGACAACAGACTCCTCAAGGAGTTAAGGGAGAAGTCAAGTCAGATCATATCATTACAGTCCTCGAAGTCAGAGTATGGCTGTCTACATGGTGCAAGACACTTGTTTCTACCGTTAAATTTCCATCTTCCAGATTGGAGCAAGCACACAGCATGTACTGCGGTACAGACAGACAAACAGACTTCTCAAGAAGTTAAGGAAGAAGTCAGGTCAGGGCATATCAGTACAGTCTCCGAAGTCAAAGTATGGCTATTTTAATGGTGGGACACAAAAAAGATTGCATAAGCAAAAAATTTCACCATTGGTGAATCTCGAAACTTTAAAACCAAGAAACAAAAGAAAAAAATCAGTACAATATTCAAAACATAAAAATCTGTCTAAATTTCCATGATACTATATTTAATCTAGCATTGCCCCAAGTCAGAATGCGGCTACCTCATGGCGGGTACTAAAAGGGTCGTATACCCAAAATCTCACCATTGGTGAACCTTGGGGCTTTGGGCAAGGAATGAAAAAAAGAAATACAGCGCAAGGACTAAGACTTCGCTCTTTGCACGCGTTTCAACTCTTCGGTGTGGTGTGTGTTGTGTGTGTGTGTGTGTGTGTGTGTGTGTGTGTGTGTGTGTGTGTGTGTGTGTTTGTCTGTGTCTGTGTCTGTGTCCTGTGTCTGTGTGTGTGTGTGTGTGTGTGTGTGTGTGTGTGTGTGTGTGTGTGTGTGTGTGTGTGTGTGTGTGTGTTGTGTAGATAAGAAAGGGGAAAAAAAACTCTTGGATAGAGACACGGGCAGGCAGGGTGTTGTTACTATCTTTAGCAACAAGGTCCTTAACTGAACTTAAAGGGGGAGAGGGGGGAGAGTAAAAAAAAATTTTAACCTGAAAAACCCCCATCAACATAAAAAACCGTATTTTTTCAAATTTGCTGGGCCTTCAAACAGTGTCTTGTCAGTGTGTTTACTAAACATGTTCTGCTAGGTAGAGATACAGAATAAACACGCCCGTTATCTGGTCATCGCTCGAGGAGTGAGTCGGGGAGGGAAAGAGAGAGAAAGAAAGAGAGAGAGAGAGAGAGAGAGGAGAGAGAGAGAGAGAGAGAAGAGAGAGAGAGAGAGAGAGAGAGAGAGAGAGAGAAGAGAGAGAGAGAGAGGAAGAGAGAGAGAAGAGAGAGAGAGAGAGCTGGAGGAGAGACGGAAGCTGTGAGGGAGGAGGAGGAGGGAAGAGAGGGAAAAGAGAGGGAGAAGGGAAGGTGGCGGGGGAAGGGTGGGGGGTATTTTTTTTTTGGGGGGAGGGGGGTTCAAAAAGGGGGAGGGGATAGACTTAGCCTACAGGTTAGATGTTACGCTCGCAATCTGGCGGTTCCAGTTTTTTTTAGATTAAAAAAAATG
The DNA here is from genome assembly GCA_030674155.1 of Stramonita haemastoma. Classification (NCBI taxonomy): domain Eukaryota; kingdom Metazoa; phylum Mollusca; class Gastropoda; order Neogastropoda; family Muricidae; genus Stramonita; species Stramonita haemastoma. Next base: position 19,297 of record CM060320.1, read on the forward strand.
AAGCCAAAAATCAGATCCTGGTGCTGATACAGGCAGAACGTTTTTTAAATACGTTAAATTCCCCGAAGTCGGAATGCCGCTACCTCCATGGTGGGGGAGGGGGGGGGCAAAGAAACGGTCGCATACGCGACATTGGTGAATGTCGAGGCTCTAGCCGAGGAAGAAAAATATATGTAACAATTTTAAAACCTGTTCTGCCTTTCGAAAGAGTAGGCCATTTGTGCCGGCGGGAAGGGATGATTTTTTTTTATAAATGCATGCACACAGGGAAATGAATGTTAAAAAACATAAAAACGATTTTTACCCTCGAAAGAAAAGATAAAAATGTGTAAAGTAAAATAAACACACACATACACACACAAGCGCGGCAGCACGCACGCACGCAGGTACACACGAACGCACGCACGCACGGGCGTGCGCACACACACACACACACACACACACACACACACACACACACACACACACACACACACACACACACACACACACACACACACACACACACACAACACAACACACACACGCACAGAGGGAGACATACAGATCCCATTGCATGTTTTATGATGATGAATCAATCATCTCCTTCCTAAAACAAACCGAAACGATATACATTAATTTTGGTTGGCCATAAGCCACGCTATGGTCTTAATAATAATCAGTGAAACCTGACACATCTTGTTGCTATAGAGCGGGATTTTTTT
>CM060320.1:25000-26623 GCA_030674155.1 Stramonita haemastoma
GAATGAATGAAATAATGAGCTATCTCAAGAGGTTTCTAGAATAACCAACATTTTGCTTTTTATATCCAGCCCTCTCACATTCCGGAACAGAGATGGAGGGATAGGTAGGGAGAAGGTAAAGAAAAACAGAGGAATTTTCTGCACACAAAATACCCCCTTGTAAAATAAAAAAGCCTGAACATGATTCTTCAAGGCTGATATGCAAAATCTACAAAACCAGCTGGTATCAAAAAAGCATTCACCTCCACTATCAGTCTCATGACCATGTCATTAACTCGACTAAAAAAACACCAAACTCCGATATGGCTAGGTCTTCAAAGGACATCGTGCAAGCATGTTTACTAAATATCTTCAGCTTAAAAGGAAGAAAATCACCAAAAAACACGCCCCTGTTATTCAATGCCTTTTCGTGGAGCATTTCTTTTTAGTGGAAAGATGTGGGCCCCAAATTTTGTCACAAATTTTTTTTCCTTATCACTGGTTTCTTTTTTTTTTTAAAGAGAGTGAAGATATACGTATTACCTTTACTGGGGAATTTTTCGGGGGGATCTACCTATAATTTTTCAAGGGCGCAGTTTCCGGGGGGGGAAAAGTTTTTTTTATAGAAAAAAACTGACTGAAACTAAAAGAATTGGAGTTTAAAGGGTTTGGGTAGTTAAAGTCGCAAACAAAAAATGCACACACACGAAGGGGGGCGCTCACGCCCAACCGGCAAACGGGGGGGGGGGGGGGCCGTTTTTTTTTTTGTGTACGCGGGGGGGCACACACACACACACACACAACACACATACACACAACCCTACACAAATACACACAACGCGCGCGGGGCACCACAACCCCACTTTATTTGGGAAAAATAAGCCATTTTTTACCGTTTTGGAACGGATGACAAATTTTTTCAAAATTCCATGCACATGGAGAATGGATGTTTAAAAAAAAAAACAACAAACAAACAAAAAAAAATACATGAGTGATTATTCCATGATCCTCGAAAAAAAAACAATAAAAAAAATGAAAAATTTTGATAGCCCTTTCTTTTCTATCTATCGATCGATCTATCGATCTATCGATCTATCGATCTATCATCTTCTATTATCTATTATCTATCTATCTATCTATCTTTTCTATCTATCTATCCCCCTTTGTCGACGACCGTGGGGGCACCCATGAAGACTTTACAACCAGTTCCCCCCCCCTTCTTCTCTGTTGTTAATCAATTTTGTTTTTTTTTAAAAAACCCAGTAGCCAGATACTATCAAGGGACAAAACCCAATTGATAAGTAAATTTTGATTTATCTCCCGTCTTTCTCTTTTCTCTCTCTGCTCTCTTTTTTTTCTCTCTATGTCTCTATCTTTTGTCTTTACTGTCTCTGTCTCTGTCTCGTCTCTCTGTCTCTGCCTCTCTGTCTCTGTCTCTGTTCCCCTTTTTCTCTGGGCTCTGTCTTCTCTCTCTCTCTCTCCTCTCTCTCTCTCTTTTTTCTCTTCTCTCTCTCTCTCTCAAAAACCCAAGGGGCCCTTTTTTTTTTTAAATCAGAAAAATTTTTAAAAAAAATATAAACCAGTTTCAAACTAAGGGGAAAATCCCCCCAAAAAAAACAAGCTCTTTCTTTTTTTTTTTTTTAA